>JAINUT010001222.1:0-52208 GCA_020205555.1 Panax stipuleanatus | reverse complement strand
AATATTTTTATTGATCCCTAAAATAACAATAGATATCTAAGTGTAAAGTTAAGAAGTCGTAGTGTTTTTTTAAGAAAAAAATAATGTTTTCTATTTATTTGGATTAGGGTGTATATATTCAGTTTGCTTGGTTTTGTATTTCACACGCAAGCGCTGTGCAATATGCATTGCTCACCACTTTCTGTTTATTGTCTTTTACGTTGATGAAGTGTAATTTCGTAAATGATATTATTATTGAAACCCTAAAAAGATGTATAATTATAAACCTAAGAAGACATAGTGTCGTTAATAAATTAGGTTCAAATATTTTGTTCATATGGCTTTGTATAACAAATCTTTATAACTACTAATGTAAATGTCTGGAATATTGTATACTTACCACAGACAAATTGGGAGCTTGATTTTCTTTTTCTTTTCCTTTTTGATTCTCCTTCCCTTTTTCTTTGCTCGAAGTTTTCTTTGATTTTCCTGATAGCGTACAATATAATGTTTTGTCTTGGAAATAAAGTACGAGCTTAAGAAAAGAAAAAGTAATCTTATCTTGCCTTACGCATAATCTTCAATTCAGATTCTTATCGAATGACGATGCCAATATTTTTTTTTCGGTAATGTTCTCTCTATTAAAGAAAGGAAAAAAGAAGGTTAAATCTAGAAAGTATAAAAAAAGAACTATTAAAAAAAATTTTGCTATAAAAGATGAAAATAATTTTACCGTGCATTGCAAATGATAATCCTCCTGTCCCAAATTGAAAGACACATTAGAAATTTCAAAAAGGAATAGTAATTGTTCAATTTTCATTAAGACTGAAAAAGGAACTTACATATCAAAACACGGTATAAGTAGGTCCAGTGGACATGGTGACCACATGATTCATATTCGCTATGAAAAATGTATTAGTGTGAAACGAATCAATTCGGTGAAGAAAGAATATTAGTAAAATAGTTGTTATTGTATAGTTGATTACCTTGTAGTGGTGTTGGTTTAGGTCCGCTTGACGTCGACCCAATTTCAATTTGATGTCTTAGTGGACGTCCAATGGACTGTGCAAGCACAGAATTCGTAACCTCTGTAGAAAAAATATATTAGTGTGAAAGAGATCAAAATGTATTTGTGAAGGGTTCTGACTTTCTGTAGAGAAAAGTGGGCGTTGGGTAGAAAGGGTATTCCCACATTGTGAAGAGGGTTTTAGAAAAATCAACTAATTAAGTTAATTGGTAGCCAAAATCTAGCGTAATAAAAACATCTGATTCTTAGAAAATTCAAGTAATTAAATTGATTGGTAGCCCAAATTTAGCGTACTAAAATATGCAAATAAAAATATTAATATGAATTAACTAATAGCAAGAGAAAAAAAAGGTTAATTAATTTAGCGCATGATAAATTAGCTAGATTTTGTTTTTGGTACTCCAAGTGAATAATTTCAGTACTATTTGACATGTTGGGTAAAAATATCAAATAGAACACCGAATAAAATTATCGTGAAATAATGATATCTAAAATTACAATAATAATTTACTTAAAATAGTAAATTAATTAAAAGTCAACACGATTGCATAAATTCTCAAATTTTTGTAAGGACCACCGATTGATAGCGGAACCGACAACTACAACGAAAGATAGGTTAATCGTAGAGCCGACACCCACGTAGAGAGATTAATAACCATCAAAGGATGGATCAACAAAGCATTCATATATAAAGTGTCTGTCATTTATGTACAAAATTGTTAGAACTCAAGATACCTAACACAACATGAGAAAAAAGTACATGTTAGCGACGTATGCAAAATCGTAGTATTAGTAAAAAAATTCCTGAAAAAGAATATAGTAAAAAACTTTCCTTATTATATAGATTTGAATGCCTTATAGTGGTGTTCGTTTATGTGGGTTTGACGTCGAGCTAATTTCTAATTGATGTTTGAGTGGACGTCCAATGGACGGGGTAAGCACAACATTCATAACCTCTACCGAAAAAACGTTTGTGTGAAAGAAATAAAATCCGATAGACAAAGAATATAAGTTAAATTTGTTTTTTTAAGAATTGAATACCTTGTCGTTGAGTTCCCGCTGCATTGTTAACTGACTCTTCGATCTCTTGGTTCCGTAGTACACGTCTAACACGTTACTCAGGTTTTATTATCATATAAGTACTTAGCATGTTATACACTACTGTATTCAAACAATCACATGATCATCAGGTGAGAGTTTTAGATTACCAAATTTGGAAGTCTTTCTCCCCAATTAGTGGGTTAAGTTTGTTTAAAAAAAAATTATCGATTCAGTTTACTGAATTCACATAACATTAAATAGACAATTTACTATTTAAATTCTCAAACACATCATAATAATGCATTTATTTCATATACCAATCTTCGGTGTCTCACACGTTCATTACAGGTATATTACTATAAATGCTACTATCCCATTTTAAACACAAGATGAGATTTACGCAAAATGATACTCCCCTACATACACAAATAGGGATACTACCTCCTACCTACTACCTTACACCTGCTGAGGTTTTACATTAACATAAAACCCTATTACACAAAAAGAGATACTAATGCATCTATCTATAACTGGTCCATATCATAACATCACTGGTGGCCCTGCTGGGTCACCTGAACAGGCTCCTAGGGAAACAACCCCTCCATAACTCTACATCAAACTGATCGACTCGACTCCCCTATCTCGATATGAGCCCTCCTAGTCCCACTGCGCTGGCCCTCATATGCTGCGTCTAGCGCCAGTCCCAAGGCCTCGACCCTGACCTTCAAGGCCTGCAGTGCTTTCTCTGAGTCATGTTCTGTGCCTCCAACTCTACAATCCTCTGTTCCAGTGCATAGATCTTTGCTAGCAGGTCGCCGATCATCTCATCCTGTGAGGTATCCATCATCTCCTCCGGCACAGCCTCCTGCTGGTCTACGGAATGGCTCCCCTGACTATCTCCAGGCATCCTATAATTGCAAGGATACAACATCAGTACTACAATAAATATTCATTAATGAAATGAAATAATATTTTATTAAGTACAACACATACTCGATGAATTTCCAAATCCATCTTCTAACATACTCTATAAGAGTTTTTTACTAAGGTTATGACCTAAGTTTCGCATTCCTAATGTTTAAAACCTACAACTTTGATACCAACCTGTAACGCCCTCAAATCCAGGTTCTCTAACCTCAGATTCAGTGCTCACGATCTATCATCATCATAAACATTCTATAAACTATTGCAGAATAATAAACTACATTGTTCATTATTAAAATTTTATAATTATAACATAATCCCAATGTCTTCTTAACCTTAACTTAAACACACCATTCATATTACAAAAGATTAACATAAGTAATTCCATCAGATAATAATAATTAACATTCATTCTAAACTATTCTGGGATCTTGCCCTTGCCTTTGTCTTTCGTATTCGATCCTTCAGGCTTAACTGAAATAAATGTCATGATATAGCAAGAGTAAGCAACTGATTTGCTTAGCAAGTTTATATACAAGGGAGATATATCATGATTAGAAAGAAGTTTCGCTTTTAATGTTCAACAATAGTATAAAATTGTAAAGGAACATGAATTAATAATCAACAGTTGAATATTCGAATAATTGAATAACATGTACTGAGTGATTTGAAATAACCATGAACATTTGCCAAGGTTCTCAGTCATTTAAACTGAACCTCTTAATAAGTTTTGGTATTCAAGGGGATCAGCCTTTCATACCCCGTGATTTATGCATAAACACTTAATAATCCAGCATCGATATCATGCTTTAATCAAATTCGTCATTTTCTCAGTCAAGAGTTCTTATCATATCAATTTAATAAGACAACTTTTTAAAACACATTTGATTTAACAAATTTAAACATGCTTGATCTAGCTGATACAATTAGCTTAGATCTATCTCATAAACAGTTCATGAATGAAGAACTTTAATATAATTCGCAGTTCAATAATAATAGAACAGTAATTCAATTGCACAAAGAATCTCAATAATCAGTATAGACGTAAATAATCGACAATAATTTATTCACTAACATGCTTCGAAAATAATAACTCAAGTTTGAGTTAGGAAACTTGCCTTTTTGACGAGCTACAAACTATCTAGCTTTAATTAAAACTCTTTGATTGACCAAGCCTATTGACAATGTTGGTCTACTAATTAGTACTGCGTATAATCGTACGTCTATACGCTTACTTATGCTATTATCTAGCAAATAATTCAATTACAATATACACAGTAGTATAATGTACCATCATTAGTCTTATAGGTTATTTAATAAACCATAGGTTAATGATTAAATAAATTTATAAGATTTTTCTTAAGTAATAAACATTTATTAGACCCTTAAACAATTTATTATAATTGTTTAATTAATGAGTCATTTAAATTATCTCCATGTATTAACTCTATATTACTTTAATTACCATTTAATAATATTTAAATAATAATTAATTAATTACCTTTAGTTATTATTAAATAAATAATAATAACTAGTTATATCTACTTATTATTTAATGTTAATTAAATATTGAATAATTAACATTATTCATCTTTAATTATTATTTTATAATTAAGTAATAATTAATTAATCATTTATCCTTGAATAATAAATAATTGATTTATTAATTTTTAATTATTCATTACTATTAATAAATAAACAACTAATTAACCTTTGTCCTTATTTAATATTAATTAATTAATTAATTATCCTTGAATAATAAATAATTAATTTACTTCGTAAGTCTTTAATTATTCTTTCTTATTAACTTAAGAATAATTAATTATCATTTATTATTTAATATTAATCAATGGTTTAACCCTATTTATTATTTAATTTTAATTAAATAATCGATAGTTACTTTATTAATATCAACTCTACTTAATTATCACCCAATACTACTTAGATAATAATTAAATAGTTAATTACATTCAAATTTTATGTAATTAGTTTAGTAATCAATTAATTGCATTAAAAATTAAAATTAGTGAGTTTAGAATGATTTTAAATGAGTGTAAAACCACTAATTACTTAATAATTAGCTAACTGCCCAGAAAATTTTTGGATTAAATATCTTAATATTCTTCAGATTTTTAGAAAAATTTGGGTCCAAGAACCACCACACCGGAACCAGCCGAAAAAGTGACCGAACCGGTCGCCGAAAAGTAATGGTCGGTTCAGTTATGCTGAACCGGCAATAGGTTTTTAAGATTTTGATTTTTTTTAATATTTGGGGTCCTACACTAAAACTTGAATAAAATAAAATCTACAACTTCGATTTGGGTCCAATCGGACTCGTTGGATTCGTACCTTCTCGAACTACAGTTTTCATTCATCAAACATCAATTTTGGTTCTGTTTGGTCCTGACAATGAGCACAGAAGTGACCTGTTCTTGCACATGAGTTCTTAGTTGAGGTGTTTTAGTAATAAATCTATAACTTGCTCATTTTTTAACATTTTGCATGCTTCCAAAGGGGTTTTTGCTCTTAACTCATAGTTCTAGCATACCAGAAACAAAATCACAAAAATCATTTGTAAATTTCAAAAGTGAAAAGCATCGATCACCCCTTTAAATTAGGTTTTTCCCAAAAACCTACTTTAACTTCCTTTTTTTCAAAATTTTCCAACATAAACTACATAACTGAGCAAGATAAACATACTATACCCAAGGTTTAACATTCATACAAGACTCTAACCTATTAGAACTTACACTTCCATGAATCTCTCAAAGATCACATAGAACGTACACAACATAAAACTAGGATTTGATTTCTTACCTTGTCTAGTGGGATACTCTTTTTTCTTTCAAAAGTATGTTAGGAACTTGAGATGCATGAAACTATATACTTCCTCTTCCTCTCTAGAACCGAATCTCTCTTTTCCTCTCTGTGTCTTTGGCTAGTTGAGAGAAAATAGAAGAAGAAGAATGGTGGAGAGTGAAATGAAGATGGAGATATAAGGTTGGTGAATTGGAGTGGAATGCTAATATCCCCCATGTTTCTTTTGCCCCTTGGACAAAAGGGTTAGCCTTATCCCTTTCTAATCATGCCTAATCATGTCATTAAGGAGGCTAATTAGATTTTCACCAATGAGACCATGACACACTTGTCCTTGTGTGTTAGAGTTTCTACTTATGGAACTTGATTAGCATAACATTTTTGCCCTAAATGGCCTAACATGGCCGATTTTTCTTGCCCCATAATCCATTCATTTGATTTTACTTTATTACACAAATTTAATTAATCAAAGACTAAAATACCCTTAATCAAGTGGCTAAGTATGGGCTTGTAATTTTATTTATTTTAGGCTTCTCCTTTAATTGTTTTGGGCTATGCAATAAACATAGTCTAACAATTTTAATATGTTACCCTAATTGTTTATTTAGGGTTTCCATTCCCAATCTTATGGAATTTAATTACTTATACATGTGACTTTAGCTCATAACCTAATAAGGTATACTAGAAATAGGTTTAAAATTATTAGTCATAAAATTATCCACTTACGTTAGTATACATACTAAATACTAACCATTCCTTATTATCATAACCCTTAGGTTATTTAATTGTTTCACCTAATGTATAATTAGGTTATGAAGCTTTCATTTTTAATGAAATCTATAATTGTATATATCCGTAACTATAATATATGTTTATTGAGTCATGCACCACTTCACATATGTTATCACATATTAAATCACTACATAGCACAAAGTTTTAAATATCAACAATGTACATACATAGAAAGTGACTTGAAATTCATGATTATTACACATACCACCCGGGAGGTGATTGTAATATGCATATATTGAAACGCATACGTATGAGTGATGTAGTAGTAGTTAGTGACATTGGTTGATTTTTGAAATTCGATTAAAGGATATTTTTTATTATAAAAAAGTTGTAGAATGGAAATAATTTTCATATACTCCATACGGAATTTGTGAAATTATAACTGAATTCAAGTAGTGTTTTGATTGTTGGGTCTAATTGAGTTGATAAATCTCTGGGTTTGTTCCTTTTTCTTTTTGACTTATAAAAACGCACTCAACCTCATAAAAAGAGGATTGTTTATTGATTTGAGTTGCTAAAAAAGAGGGACAATCGTGATCTAAAAAGAAGATTTCAGTTACTTAGGTTCTGTTAATCTGGGTGCTTTTCAAAATTTATTGAGAAAGTTTATGCCAGCCTGTGATTCTCCACCCCCTCCCACTTGGTTACTTTTTTCCTCCACTATGATTTTTGTAATCTATTTACAAACCAATAATGATCATATCGTTGTTTTGTTTTATTTGCTTTGGACTAACCGGAATTTTATGATCCCTTACTCAAAAAATTGAGAGTGATAAATCAAGGATTATAATGGTTGGATTATGATATCTGGAAGAGTACATCACAGATACAGAAATGAACGAAGCTTATATTAATATTGTACTATAAAACTAATGCTTACTGTAAAGAGTGACTAACTATCATTTGACACTGCCTAATTGGCTTGAAATATAATGCTCTCCATTTTGACTAAGCTTATTTCATAATACTTAAAGAATAGTAGGAGTAGCATTCATTATAGTATGGAATACATGCAGAATGCAGAATATCTAAGCTGAATAATTTGGTAGGTTCAGGTTTGTTAGAAATATTCAACCAACTCCAATCCTTTTACCCATTAACATCTTAGAAGATTTCACATCAGATACATTTGATTCAAGTTCGTATTTTCTTCTTTTCCTCCTAAGTGAAGATCTTGAATCAGTAGTAAGATCACCCCCAATCAGGGATTCAGACACTGGTATTTGGACTGGTGGCACATACCAACAGGGAGGTGATTGTAATATGTAGAGTGTGGGATTGGTTTCTATATTTTGTTACAGTGCGTTTCTGAAATATGCTAGTAAAGTAAAACTATTGTGATAACTGAATTTGTTGCTTTATTTTGTTGAATTTAGAATGTTTATGTACGACTTAATATCAGATGAAGTCCTTTTAATATTTCTAGAAGTTTTTGTTCTGTCAGAGTAATTTCTGAAAGTTTAACCTTCAAAGTTTCATCTATTGTTGACAGGTGTTATAAAAAAAACAGAATCCATCAAAACTAAAATGCCACCTACCCCAAAAGACAAAACACTCCACATTCAAACAACTTACTTTAACCAATTCCCATTCCATCAGAAACAAATGCTTGAAAATTCAACCAAACAGTACTATAATCCAAAATCCATCAAAAAACCCAACAAATTCAATAAAGAACAATCCAAAACAGCTCAAAAAGTACTAAAAACTACACAAATACTAATCAGTAAACAAATTACATGACATAAGCAATAAAACAACCAATCACGAAACACATATGAGAGAGTGTATATACATAAATCACATATAGTAAAAGTGAAAAATTAATTGAGAAATAAAGATATAATAATTACCTGAGAGAGTGAAGAACGAAAAAAGGATAGAGAAAAAATCCTAGAATTGAGTTGCTCGACTCGGGAGAGAATTTGTTGGATTGTTTACTGATTAGTATTTGTGTTTAGCTTTGATTCTTCTTCCAATTCAATTGCTAACTCTAACTTTTGGCAAGTTTGGTGAAATTTTCAGCAAGAGTTGATGAATCCTTTAATTGGTAGCTTGAGAGAAGGAGAGACTAAGCATGAATTTCTTTTTGGAATGAAAATCCATATCCAATTACCGCCTTATAACACCCGAACCCTTCATGGTTCCAATATTTCATATTAAAACACCCAATTTCAGTAATAATCAACTATCTCATGTTAAAATTCTCTAATTTTATAAAAAGGAGTAAAATTACCTTTGTTTGGCTTAATATTGCGGTTGAATCCTTGCTCTAATCTTGATTATAGTTGATTTGAATCCTTTATTTGACAGTGTTTTGCTTTGATTCTCCTTCCAATTTAGTTGTTAGCTCTAACTCTTAGAAAGTTTGTGAAATTTTCAGAAAGAGTTGATGAATCCTTTAATTGGTAGTTTGAGAGAATGAGAGGTTAAGCATGACTTTCTTTTTGGAACGAAAAGAGGGAAGCAGAGGATGAACAGAGAATAGAGTGAGTTATATTCAGCAAGAGTTGATGAATCCTTTAATAGATAGCTTGAGAGAAGAAGAGGCTGAGCATGACTTTCTTTTTGGAACGAAAAGAGAGAAGCAGAGGATGAGTAGAGAATAAAGTCAGTTATATTACTCGGCTTTCTCATACATTAGATTTGAAGGGTTAAATTTATCCGAATTTTGAACGGTCCGGATCTTTTAATAGGCTGAGCCAAAAATTAATTTTTTCAAAAACACTTGTGTTTTGTATAGATAAATTACATCATTTTATACCCCTTATCAATAAATAAAAACTGCACTCTTTTTGTATATAAATCAAAAAAAAAAAATTGTCAACGAAAATTATTTTTAGGTAACATGAAGTAGAATTTGTTTCAAGATCTTGATTATTTATTCTCATATGATGATTAAAAAAGAAGTAAATGAGAGAAATTTCAGATAATAGCTAGAAAGTGT
This sequence comes from Panax stipuleanatus, assembly GCA_020205555.1. Classification (NCBI taxonomy): domain Eukaryota; kingdom Viridiplantae; phylum Streptophyta; class Magnoliopsida; order Apiales; family Araliaceae; genus Panax; species Panax stipuleanatus. The sequence goes on along the minus strand of JAINUT010001222.1, from coordinate 42,681 downwards.
TGGAGATTACCTTAATCTTGCCAATTCCTCCCGTACCAATTTATTCTCACGGGTCTTTATGATAGATCTCTCTATCCATTTTCGAAAGAGAACTTTCAAAACCAACTACAAGATCCCAACAAAAGATCAATAAATTAATTAACAAAAAGCTCAGTGGAGATTCAAAATGAGAAATAAATAAAAAAAATAAAGAAAAAAGAAAACAAAGTTGCCATTTTGGTAGAAAAGAAGCTAATGGAGAACTTTGTGTGGTAAACTAAACATGTCCAATTACCTGAGACGAATAAAGCATGTAACCACCCACAAAATCTACAAGTTTGTTGAAGAGAAAGATAGAAGTAGTTGGATTTATATTAACGGATTCAAGATTGGGGGAGAGTAGAGAAACTGGTAAAGCTAGGCGAGTAAACATGGAGGAGAGATAAATAGAATAGACTAATACTGACCCAGCATGCTTTATTCACTCTTTTACCCTTTTATTACTTTTTCACTTTTTTACTTGTTTGTAATTAATGACCCAACAGTGCCTTTAACTTTACCCAAATGCGTTCTCCATCTCCCATTGGTTGTACTCTTTTTCACTCTTTAATTATTTTTTTATCAAATTAATTAATTTTAAAATTAATAATTAAATAAATTTATTTATATTTTTAAGCTTCTAAAAATTGAATGTTAAAAGAAATTAAATGAATTTTTTTATCATTATAATCTGTGTACTTGTGTTTAAAAAAATAGATAAATTTTAATTTTAAAATTGATTAATTTGAATTTAAAATATAAACTAAGCTAATTTTTACTGAACTGTGATTAGTTAGCATGAAATTAATTTTGATCCATTGACTAAAATAATGTTGACATGCATGTCGAAAGATGATCTCTCTGTTTAGGATGAAAGAAGACTTGCACTTAATTTTAGGCATGACAATTTTTTGCCAACTCGACTAGACTCTTCCGATTCCCATCTTAATCGAATTCGAATTTTTAAATTTATCGTCCGATCCCGATCTTCATAGAATTCGAATTTATAAGTTTATAGAGTTAAGATCGGATATGAGCTATTCTATCGGTTTCGCGTCTGCCTCCATCGTGATCTGATTATCTATACATGTAGTTATAAATATATAATTATTTAACTATTTATATTATTTAATTTAAAATTCATAACATTGTAATACCAGGTGTTGTTAGTGATATAATTATTACATACGGTTTGATTTTGAATTAAAAATATTTATATAAAAAAGTAATATTAAAAAATTAATTTGTAAAAGAGGAAAGAATTGAGGTATGTGGGATAAGTATATGGTACTCCCTCCGTCCTATAATAAATATTTTTTTAGTTTAAATCATACATATCAATACATAAATTAAAACGGCAAAAATAATTTTAATATACTTTCTTTGTTTTGTTTGAGACTTTTTTTATTGTCTTTTGGTCTCTCTTTCTTTTTCTGCAACCTTTCAACTTCCCAATAAATACGCAATAAATGTCATTGGTTGCATAAGGACACATATGAAAAAATATTATAAAAATTGTATTGGAATTCTAACACATCACTTATTTTGAAAAAAAATGTTAAGCCTAAAAAATCACTTATTGTGGGACGGAGATAGTACTTATTTTGTGGGTCAGGTTGAGACGAGTTTGAGATAGCGGGGTGGATATTGAGGAATGGAGTGGTTAGCATAAAGTTAACTTTGATCAATACAGTGTCGACAAATAGGCCGGGAGGTGATCTCTCTCTGCATATCAGCAGTGTGTTGGTCATTTATATTATACAGATTTTTTTGGCAATTGTTTTATATTAAAATGTATTAAATGTGTACTATGCAAACTTTTATATTCACATATTAAAAAACTCACCAAGGATTTCTATGCATCTTAAAAGTTTTCAATTGCTGGTGCAAGGATGCCTAAACCTTTGTAATGGCACAAATTCTTCTCAGCCATATGTAAGGTGCATTAACATGGCAGGCGGCCCATGACCCCACCATCATATTTATGATGTCTGCATTCAACACAACCCACCACCCTTTTGCCTTCCCAACAAGAATAAATTCACTATGTACCCCACTTCCTTCGCTCCCCCAAGGATCCATCCTCCTTCAAGCCATGACATTTCAACAAAAGAAATACTACCTCCGTCTCATAATAAATATTTTTTTAGCTTAAATCACACATACCAATACACAAATTAAAATGACAAAAATACTCTTAATATACTTTCTTTATTTTGTTTGAAACTTTTTTTATTGTCTTTTGGTCTTTCTTTCTCTTTCTTCAATCTTTCAACTTCCTAATAAATACGCAATAAATACAATTGGTTGCACAAGGGCATATATGGAAAAATATTATAAAAATTGTATTGGAGTCCTAACACATCACTTGTTTTGAAAAAAAATATCAAGGCTAAAAAAGCACTTATTATGGGACGGAGGTAGTAACAAATATAAGAAGCCCCTCCACCCCTACCCCTAGTGGCGGAGTCAGAGGATTTTAATCGGGGGGTTAGGCGAGTGTCGGCGCGGCAGTGGCGATCGGCGGCAGCAGCGGTGACTCTCTTCTCTCCCTCCTCTCTTCTCTTCCTCTGTTTCTATCAGACCCCCCCAATATACAGACCTACTCTGTTATTTACTTCGTTTCACAAATAGAAAAATATTAAAAAGGTCAAACACGTCCATTACTCCTTTTAAAATAGTATAAAAATAATTATTTTTGTAATGATGAGTATAAATTATCATCAAATTTTAATATAGTGTGATTAATGTTAACCTAACAACTTATTCACTTGAGATAGATATAGAACAAAAATATATTTAATATTGATAAATTTTATAAATAAAGTTCTTTTTGTGAAACGAAGTAATTATTATTTTTTAAATAACAGAAATACTCCTTTCGTTTCAAAAAAAATAAATCCTATCACTTAGTTATATTTATATATATAATTATGCCACTATTAATGAATGAACATCTTATTATTTTAAAAGTATATATATATAAAATGAAAAGTAGTTAGTGTTTGTAAATTTATAAATGGGACTCTTTTTTTTTCTCTTGCAAAATAAAAAGATTATATAATAAAGTTTGTTAGACAACTTGCCTCCAAAAGTATCAAAAAGATGCAAAAAATCTAGGTAAATTAGTACTTCTTCCTTTTTAAATTTGAGATTCATTTCTTTGACCATTTTAAAATTGCAAACGGATAAAAATTTATTAATATGTCAGTATTTATATTATGTGTAGGCTACTTAATTATAAAGTTATATATATATTTTTAATTTTTTTTTCTTCTTTTATGGACCCTCCTACATACCTACCATATACTAATTTTTCCGACGGCAGAGGGGCCGTGGACCCCCCTGGACCCCATCCCCTCTCTCCGCCCCTGCCTAACCCAACCACGCATCCCAGCCCCACCACACAGCCACCTGCCACCCCCCAAGTCTGGTTTGGTGCCTGCAGGCTTATATAGCCTAAAGATCTAAAATAGTGCATCTTTTTGTGCACAAAACATGTCCTGACCTAGCTTGGTTTAACTCGGGCCTCACCTAGTGCCCAACCCGACCCAGGCTTTCTACACACCTAGGCAAACCACGAGTCTAAATTTGTAGACTCTAAAAAGTGCATATACTAGTCCCGGTATTAAAATTATAACACATCGTTAAAATAAAAATAACAATTTTCAACAAAAATACTTCATTAATAAAATATTTTAATACTAACATCAAGAATTCTTATTCACGTGATTTGAGACCAAGAATCAAACAAACACAATAACAACGATAACACCCTCCAACAGAATTATATAAGGGTACGAAGTAAACTTACTATAAAATGAGCTTACGTTTGCGTGTCAGTATTATATTGAACATGAAATGAATTTACTATGAAATTATTCAGTTAGCATAAAGTTATTTTTTTGATAAGTTAGTCAATTAGCCAATAAAATTCTGACATACATACAGCCTCGCCTGCATATCAGTATTCTATTGACCAATTGACCAACTTATCTCAAAATAAAATACATGCTAACCACTTCCATAAAATTCACTTCATGCTAACCGCCGAATCCGGTTACCAGACATAATGTCAAAACTTGACAACAAATTTCAGGAGCAACATGCAGTTCATCCCAAGTAATAGTCAGCTCAGCCAAGAAACTTGCAAAAAAACATCTCCTAGTATTTGGATTAAAATTACAATGAAGGATAAGATTGACAACAAACTCGGTCACAAAAACTCTTTCCAAGTTCAAACCATTCCTTGAACTAAAATCTAACCCAGAGCGAGCTTGAGCTTTCGCTCCTCTTTGTTTTATTTCGACCCGACTACTATAATTACCTCAAGATTACATAGAAATATACATTTGGCGGATCAATTGAACACAAAACTCGGTAAATGATTTAGCATTTTAACCTCTATATATACACAACTAAATATAGTATTCTCTCCTGCAGTCACTTCTCTGTGGTTTCTCACCCATCTCTTAGGGGTCTTTGAATTAATATTTTGTCTAAGCTACAGCCGATATGCTGCAGTTTCCACGACAATTGAAACCTTCAATTCTCACTGCAGCTGGCGTTTGCCCAAATTTTACACGAGGACAACCTCCAATTTTGCGTTGAGATGATGGCGATGCTTCAAGAGCCGGTGAAAATGGGCTTGCCTTGTCCATTCCAAAGTTAGCATCTTTGATCAGCGGGTTTGAAGCTCTACTCGGTGGAGATCCCATAAAAAATGGCGGCGAGGAAGGCACCTGATGATTGGGCTTTTCAGCACCATAACTTCCCTATTATAATAAATGAACAAGACAAAGAATTAATTGAATTGATAATACGTCAATTATCATAAATAAATATCGACAAAACAACCTGTTAATTTGAATCCTATAACGACTTTATTCTATAAATAGGAACTACGGGCGGATCTAGAATAAAATATTCAGTAACAAATCTTCTCTACTATTTACAAAAGAAAAAAGAAAACAAAACTCCATACGTCATTTAGGCTGTTCTAGTTGCACTTTTTTCTGAATTATTCAAAAACTAAGGTTGGCCGATTGGGGGAGGCACTTGATGAAGATAAAAGCTCTGTTTGCATCAACAGTTTGGCTCATGAAGTCTTCCATACCAAACCGAACATAAATTGTTACATAAGAAATAAAACAAACATGTATCCTACTTAAATTTCTGGTGCTCAAGTTCAGTACTAAGAAGGAAGTGAAGTTCGATTACAATGATTCATGCAACTATATTAGCATGAAAATAAGATCTTTACTAGAGGCCAACACCAAAAGTAATAATCCTCTTAACAGTAACATTTTCAATGAAAATTTGAAAGGGGGACTTTTTTTCTTTTTCCTATTGTTTAATTTTTAAATTTTATGAATCGGTAAGATTTTAAGTATGTATCTGCAATATGTGTTTGTTTGTGAACAATAAAAACAATTCTACTCTTGCTTAATTAGATCAGGCAAATCTTTATTTATATAAATGTATATAGGTATCCAAATTAAAACAAACAAGACTTCTCACAAAATAAATCAAATAAAATTTCATTCATTCCAAAAAAATAACTAAAAAAAATCAGAACAAGCAAAAGAACAAAATATTCACTCACTCTTCTATGGGTGATTGATCCGAGATCTAAAAACTAGTTCCCCATAACCAAACACATAACTCGATTTTTTTTATTTTTAAGAAACAGTCAAAACCCCAAAAACTAAACCAAACCAAGATCCAAAAATTAGTTCCCCATAACCAACACATAACTCAATTTTTTCTTTAATTTTAAAAACAATCGAAAACCAAAAAAAAATAGATACCTTGGTGAGAATCATGTCCAGAAGCCCCGCCCCTGCTCTTGAATCACAGAACTCCGTTTGATAACTGCAAATAAACCCCAAAAAAAACATGGGTTAGATGTGAAAATCAAAATCAAAGCTCAATTTTTTTTATATCAAATTTAAAATAAATAAAAAAGAAAAAAGAGACATACTTTGAAGGATTCAAGAGACCAACGCGACGAGGTTTAGGGCAAACGACGCCGTCTGAAATAGAAGAACCCCTCATCCTGAAATCTCCAAGAGAAGCAAAGGCGTTGTTGTTCTGCTGATATGCGCATCTATTCATTTTCTCTCTCTTAATTTCTTCACAGATCAGCATAAATCAACGCCCTGTAAACACACACATGTACATATAAGAGTATATAAACAAATATATATATATATATATATATATATATATATATATATCTATGTGTGTGTGTGAATTTTCTATTATTAAAACTCAAGTATGTATGTATAGATAAAGGAGGAGGAAGGTACCTGCTTGACGGCTCTTCCAGGCTTGAAACGATGGAGGGGGAAAGAGAGATAAGAATTGTGATTTGAGGATCTATTCATAGAAAGAGCGGACTAGGATAGAGAACAAAGTGTAGGCTGCTGATGTAAGAAAGGGGTATGATATAATAACACCGACTGAATTTTTATTTTAATTTATTATTATTATTTTTTATTTTTTTCTATTTTACTAACGTATCATATTGTTATTGAGTCTGATTCGACTCGATTTAATTTTATTCTAAATACGATTTGATTTATTAAACGAGTTAAATTTAAATTTATTTTTTTATTTATTAAATTAAACGAAATAGCTTAATAAATTTAAGAAGTTCATGTCATTTTGTTTATGTACAAATGTAATGGAGCAAGAGGAGCGTTTTTTAAGTTTCTGTAGTATGTTCGGTTACGGGCATTTAGAAAATTTGTAACGATAGTATTTGGTACATTTAGAACTTACTTGGTATATTTAGAGCTTACGACAACACTTTTAAAGTGTTAATACATTGTGTTTAAAATAAGTTATTTATAAACGAATAAGATTTTTAACTCTGTTTGATGTATTTGGAACCTCGAAATGCATGTCAAACACCGGTAGACGAGCATGCATTTACTACTTTCAATTTAGAAAGCAAAGAGAGATGCATAATCTTGATTTTGTTTTCAAAATAACTAAAATATATTGAAACTGTAATTTGTTACAATGACAAAACAATTTATAATATTTTTTTTATAAATAAATAATATATATCAAATCAAAAAAAAAAATAATCCTAATAAAAATTAATGGACACTATAATTTATTTATTTATTTTTTTTAATTTCAGCTGAGAAAGGAAAAGGGAGGCTTAGTCTTGATTGTTGAGAAAAGACAAGAAGAAATAAAATATGGTAAAAACAATATCTCAACTTTGCCTTATTTCCCGTGTAATGTTTTGCTACTAGTGATTCTTCTGCTGCCCAATCTGCATGGGACTTGTCAATTGTTTTCATTTGGATAGTAGTAGGAAAGATCAATAAGGATAAGATACTTTCCAAATTCAATTAAACTTCTTCAAAGCCAAATTTCCATGTGATTAAAATAAAAAAGAAAATATCATATAAACTTCTTGTAGTATATCTACTATCATAACTCACTTATAATGATTTGTAAGGAGAAATATATAATATTTTTTTCTTGCTCATGATTTTATAAAATATTTCTAAGCATGTCACCATTCATGAGCTCCAAAATAAAGTATATAATAGGTTTCATTTACAAATAGTGTTTGTGTTTGCATGAAATGAATAAGTCGAATATGTCACCATGCAATCCAACTTTAAGATTAATTAATAGCCGGCCTAATTATTGTATGTAGTAACTAATGAAGGATTATGTTATTGGAATTTTTATTTTTAGGAGAAAATTTTGATTTTGACCGGAAAAAGGGAAGTCACCATATTATCTTTGACAGTTTGTGTAGCCGGGAGATAACTCGTGTATGAGTAAATATCGGATCAAAGAGAATGCAAGTCAATAATAGAGGTTGAGACGTTTAAGTAGAGAAAATAGCGTATGAAACTCAAACAATTCGGGTAAAGTCCCGAGTCCGGAACAAATTTCGGACCAAATTCCGAGTTCGAATTGAATAAAATTCATTCAAATAAGGGCTTAAACCAATGGTACAACAATATTTTTTTGAGTCATCTTAACTCACTATAGACTCACTCAAAAAATCATGACGAAAGATACTATTAGTAATAACTTAATTCCCGACAAATTTTTGAGGTGTTACGTAGACTGACCCCAAAAGGATAAATTAAAGGCCCAAAACAAAGGAAACGACAACTGGTAGGTGGTCCCAAGAGTAGTACAAATGAAAGTGGTATAATATAAATGAAAGTAGTATAACGGACACATAGGTACAAGTAAAGGCCTAGCTCGGAACAACAAGCCCAATGTTCAAATGTAATAAGACACCTATAATTGCCATTTCATACGTAAAAGAAAAGGTAAAGTTTGGGAATTTAGTTGGTTAAGATCCGTAGTCATGAAGGATGAGATGGCCCAAACAAGCAATCTTTAAATGACTCTAGTCTCATTGTTTTAACTTTTTTTTGGGTAATACACATTGTGTTGTAACTTGTGACTCATAATTAGAGGAGTCCTTTACAGAACTATACAACTTTTATAAAGTAATTACAAAAAAAGTGCATTCATAAAATAATTACAAAAAAAGTGCAAAAATTCAAACCATTCAATTTCAAATTAAATATAGAAATCTAAAATCAAGGATAACTAATAATTCAAATTCAAATCTTTTAGATCTAACAATAATTTCAAATCCATAATTCAAAATTTAAATCAAAATGAGAAAATTAAAAACAAAAAATTATGAAAGAGTTACTGTTCATCATTCTCTTCCCCCGCCTCCCGCCGCCGCCGCTAAATCGCCGCCGCCACCGCAATATCGCCGGAGTTGTTATTCTGAATTTTTTTTTGACGATTTGGTTACCCATAAAAATTAAAATGGTTACCTTTATACGAAGTTTGGCTACCAACTGTATCACATTCAAAATAAATTTGGTAATCAAATAAAACTGAATTGGTTACCTTATTGGAAGGTTTGGTAACCAACTACATGAAGTTTGGTTACCAACTGCATCACATTCAAAATAAATTGGTAACCTAATAAGACTGAATTGGTTACCTTCATACCAAGGTAACCAAATCTTCATACCAAGGTAACCAAACCTTTATAACAAGGTAACCAAATCTTCATAACAAGGAAACCTTCATATTAAGGTTCGGTTACCTTGGTATGATGGTTTGGTTACCTTGGTATGACTGTTTGGTAACCTACTGCATGAAGTTTGGTTACCAACTGCATCACATTCAAAATAAATTGGTAACCTAATAAAATTGAATTGGTTACCTTCATACCAAGGTAACCAAACCTTCATAACAAAGAAACTTTCATATTAAGGTTCAGTTACCTTGGTATGAAGGTTTGGTTACCTTGGTATGCCTATTTGGTTACCAACGTATGAAGGTTTGGTTACCAGTGGAGTTGGAAAATGAACCGGTGGTGGAAGGGAAGCAACGGGTGGTGGAGGGGCCTCCACCGCGGCCAGTGGCGGGGCCTCCACCGACGGCCACCTTGGATCGATTTGGGGGAGGAGGAGGAAGGGGGAAGAAGTGAAGGGGGTGGGGTGGGGGGGGGTGGGGTGGGGGTGGGGCGGGGCGGGCCGGGGCGGAGGAGGTGAAAGAGGGGGGCGGGAGGAGGAGAAAGGGGGGGGCGGGAGGAGGCGGAGGGAGGGGCTGGGGCGTGGGCGAGGGAGGAGAAGGGAGGCGGAGGGGAGGGGAGGGGAGGGGAGGGGGTGGGCGGGAGGAGGATAAAGGGGTGGCGGTAGGAGGCGGAGGGAGGGGTGGGGCGTTGGCGGGTGGAGGAGAACGGAGGCGGAGGAAGGGGAGTGGAGGGGGTGGGGCGGGGGCGGGAGGAGGAGCGGCGGAACAGTGAGGAGGGGGAGGGCGGTGGTGGAAAAGTAGGAAGAAGGCGGGTTGAAAGAGGAGGAAGAAGACTGAGTGGGAGAGAATCATGGGAGAGAATTGTGGGAGAGAATCATGGGAGAGAATTGTGGGAGAGAATCATGGGAGAGAATCGTGGGAGAGAATCATGGACATAATTAAAGGGATAAGAATGCACTCTTTTTGTAATTAAATATTGCATATGCACTAATTTTGTAAATATTTTATTTATGCATTTTTTTTGTAATATTTTATTAAAATGTACTATAATATGTAATTGTTCCTAATTAGAGACTACTGAAAAGGTTAGTGCGGAGCGTAGCAAAGCACTAACCCAACCAGATGTTGCGGGGGGATGCGAGGGGGGGGGGGACGGAGCCCCCCGCGGTACGGTACGAAAAGTCTGCCAGGGAAGCGCGGACCGCACCAATGTTAGGCATGGAGCAGCCCAGGGAGCGCGAGGCTGGGAGGCAGGATCTGCATGTCTAGCGCGGGGCGCGCCTGAAAGGGACTTGGGACGCGCGGACCGAGCTCGTTGTTTCCTGTTCTATTTCGGAAGAGATATTATGGGGATTAAGGCCATAATATGAAGTAGGGTTGGAATATGATTAATGGATATAAATACTATCTATTGTAAAGCTTTATGTAACTCATTCATTCATAATAAGAAAGTGAACGCATACCCAAATTGGAAAACCACGTAAATCTCTCGTGTTAATTATCTATAATCGTGTGCGTGTGTGTGATCCATAATTCTAACACATTGCAATTTTTAGCCTAATACTGTTATAATGCAATTTTAGATTTGCTATGTATAAAAGAGGCATGGTGTCCAATTAAGTGTAGTTTTAGGACTCAACATAACTTGTACACCATTTTCTTTAATTATTTTTTCAAAGGAAAAGTATTATAATATTTTAACAAAAATACGTCAGACTTTTATCTTAGTAGAAACATCAATAAATTATATATATATATATATATATATATATATATATATATATATATATATATATTATCGGTCCTCTTCTCCAGCGAAACGAAAAACGAACCGGCTACTATGTCGTCGGCTTTGCATGCTATAATGACTGAAAAACAGTTGTTATAACCGGTTCATTTTTAGTTCGCTATTTAAAGTTCGCTGAAGAAGAGGACTGATATTCAATTATTTTCACCCACATACTAAAAAAAATTAGCTGTATCAAACATATTTATATTATTAAGCTGAAGAAAGAAAAAAGGAACCGAAGGAAAAGAACACCTATAAAAGAAACAAAGGAAGTAAAACATGACTTGATTACTACAAAGAGATCAATTACTATAAGAAGTTGATACATCTCATGATATCACCTCACCTACAAGATTACTTTTATTGATTTGTTTATTTCTCTATGCTTTCCCCCTAAACAAGTAGGGCCCATATGGGGTTCCTATCCTTTGAGTGTCTCAAGTGCCACCTTTTTATTCCACTGTAAATCTTGCAGCTTTGCTTTTCAAGAGTTTCTTTTTTCTTTTTTAATTTTCCTCAATACCACTTATAGGATATAGATAAACCCTAATCAATTCACAAAAAGAAAAAGTGAACTAAAGCTACCATTGTCCCTGTCCTTCATGTTCCTTGCTTTGCATGTCTCTCCTCTTTCACTTTCAACCTTCCAAGAAAATAACTAAAGATCATAGATTCCAAAATCTTCACAATCTATGTCATCCCACATGTTTTCAAATTGATTTGTGGGACCCCCTTTGTTCATTGTTCATTCTAATTATGATAAAGTTATATCACATCACATACCGCTATGAAATTCTATAATTTTTTGTCACATTGGTTATAACAAAAATTACATTTTAACTCCAGCATCCTGTTTGTGGGCCAGATACAAATGTAACATTTGTTATAATTAACCAATATAACAAAAAGTTATAAAATTTCACGAAGATATCTGGTGTGTGACAACTTCACCACAACCACATCCATTTCTTTATATAAAGAAGGGAGCCCTAGGATATTCTTTATGTATCCATGCAATGCACATTCATGATCTAGTCATCAAACAACAAATATAAATATACATGCATGTCGCACATGCATGCATGGTGGGTCATGTGGAGTGTCAATTAATGTGCAGGGAAAAAAAGTGGGGAGGAATCTCTTTGGAGTTTGCCATCACCAACTCTTACTTTGGCCATCTTGTTTTCACACCAATGCAATTGCTCTTCACTTAGGTCAGTCATTCTCAAAACCCTAGACACAAGTTTTAGGTCAATCAGAGCCATCACAATCTCCATCTCCTCCTCTTCCTTCAACTTTCTTTTCCTTATGCAGTTTTGACCACGGCGAAGATCTTTCACCTTTGATGTTTTCTGCACATTAAATTCTACAAGAGTAAGAGCAAAATTATATGTGAATATGCACATACTTTTTGTGAATATATATTTATTTCAAAAAATGTTACGTACACCTAATTCACATAACTAAATTATATAATTCGTTAAATGGGCTGATATATGTTGCCAATATTATGTGTCGCTTAATGTATTAATATATCGTTGTTAAAACAATTGTAAAATATATCAGTCAATATCTTTTTGTTCTGATAATATTATTTTTACTCTGATAATATCAGGAGTACCCTTCTTTTAAGTTACAATTAAAATACTAAAATTTATTTTTGCAACTAATTTATGTATATGACTCACTATAAGACCACTATCCTATCACCTATTTTACTGCGACATGCTATTACTTTTGAAGTTTAATTATTTGGAGGGAATTATATATATATATATATATATATATATATGAGCTAGCTCTCACCTTTTTATTTACTTTCTTTTGTAGGAGGATAAGGGTTGGATCAACTGAGCCCCTTCTACTGTTTCTCCTGAAGAATGCTTTGATTATCTGGCAGTGACTTTCTTTATCCGCCTTGAGAAAATTCATGAATGTTCTGATTGCCTCCTCCATTATTTGAAGAAATGTTGTTGAGGAAATTCTGGAGCCAAGATAATCATCTCTTTTCTCCTCATCCGAATCTAAGGGAGAATTTAATGAGATCAAAATAGTAATTTAAATTTTCCCACTGACAAGTTTTAGCTTTTATATGTAATATTGAAAAAAGAAAACTGATATTTTCACAACACTTTTTGATATTTTTACAACAAAAGTGTCGCTATAAGTTCTATAGCGACGGTTTTGTTGTGAAAATATCATTTTTTTTTGTAAAAATATCAGTTTCCAAAATGATAGTATGCCTTTAAGTAAAGTTAATATGCATAAAAAAGTTTAAAGTAATGGGGTTATCATTTTTGAGACCCAGGGAGTATAGTACAGAATATTTTTGTTAAAGATTTTGAAAAAGAAGATCTTCCACCCTAAGTAAACTCAGTTAGAGATCCCAAACTATTATTAGCTCATAACTTTATTGAGTTTAAGAAAACTTTAAAAACACAAAGGAATGAACTATATATACCACAATATTTTTTTTAATAATGAAAATAGGTAGGCACCCTTATAATTAGAATCATAATCCCAAACAGTTTAAAATAGACACTCTATTTGGACAGTTTATAAAAATACTCGTTATATATATATATATATATATATATATATATATATATATATATATATATATATATATTATACTATTATAACTCTTTATTAACAAATGCAACTCATATTTATATATAGACTGTCCAAATAGACTCATATCTATAGAATTGTTCAAATAAACGGCCCTATTTAAACGACCTGAAATCGAAATCCGTATAACATGACAAGAATGTAGTAGAATATATATATATATATATATATATATATATATATATATATATATATATATATATATATACGGTCCGAATCTTAAGCTTACCCTTTATTTAAGATATCTTGCTCACCCTCTTTTAGCGACGGATCGGGCGACGGTTATGTTCGTCGCTATATATACAACCGTCGTCTTAGCTTTTAGCGACGGACAACATATAGACGACGGTTGTATATATAGCGACGAACCGAACCGTCGCCCGATTCGTCACTAAAAGGAGGTGAGCAAAGTATGTTGGATAAAGATATATATATATATATATGCATGTAGTTAACCTTTCCAAATACTCTAAAGTGTATTATAATTAAGTTTCTATATACTCATTGTCTCAATATGAAAATTATGATGAGATAACAACTGAATATCTGTAAGTATTTTTTTAATAAACACATGTCAAATTAAAAGAAATTAATAAAATAAAATAAAGTAAAATTAAACCATTTAATTAATTTACCTCTATATTCCGGTACTTGAAGTAACTTTGGTGCCAAACTCCTCATCCTAGCATAAACCTCAGGCCTCCTCCCGTGTTCATAAGGCTCATTTTCAACATATCTTTGTAAAAGAACTTGAAACTGTTGAAATTGCTGAGCAATATAGGCTGGACAACCCGGGTCGGATTCGCGGCGTGAAGCTCTTAGCCTGTTAAAGTACTTGTAGTTCCAGTTGAGAGCTTCCCATGTCAAACAAATCTGAGCTACATAAGCTCCCTCAAGTTCTTGATAAGGGTTTTGTCGTCGAATATCGGATGATCTTCTGTTTTTTGTGGACAATTTGTGAACAATCCGTTCGGATATTGATCTTGGACATGCCTGGATAGACCTTAGTGACTCTGAAAATGGGACTCATTTCTTAATTAATTAGTATAACAAGCTGTATCGTCTGAAATTGTATTATAGTTATATAACAAGCTGTATCGTCTGAAATGCAACTATATATATTCTGTGTCAATGCAACTCGTTTTTATAGACTCGATTGCCGATTTCAAACCACCTAAACTCAGAATCCATTTTATTTATGGATGTCTCAAGGTTTATGAAAAGGAAAAGGGCAAGGATTGAGTGAAATAATTATTTTCTCTTATTTTGCTAGCTATGAAAAAATGGAGAAAAGAGAAAGAGGGACTTGAAGGGTATCATTCTCTTTTCCTTTTGTGGATTCCTATCACATATTCATTTCAGTTCAAACTGAGGGATCGAAATCACTTTTCCTTACTCTCACCTTCTTTTCCCTCAAATTATTACCAAAAGGAGTCTTACCTATTACAACTTATACATAAGTAGAAGCAATTAAGTAACCAACATTAATTAAGCAAATTAAAGTACGTACCTGTTTCATGAAGCTTTTGAGCACTAATTCTATCTAAAAACAGCATTTCTTCATCATATTTTTGAAACACGGTGTAAGACTCCCACTTAGGGCAACTTCTTCGCGACGATGACGAAAATGGATCTTCAGTTCCAGAATCCCTACAATTAATGGAGCTTCTCCACTCGGAGGAGTTCTTTGAAGTTGAACCAACAGTACAAGTATCACCAAAAATTGCTTCCTTACTACTACTAGCATCCTTTTCTTCAACTTCAATTTTCTTTTTGTCCAACTTATTAGGTTGTGCAAAAATAAAAAAATTGTCATCTGCATTGAAATTCGTGCTCTCCACCCTTGCATTTTCAATTTCCCTGGTATCCAACTTTTCTGTCGCACAACATAAGTAATATCAGATCGTGCTAAAAGCAGCATAAAATATTAAATATCGTCTTTAAATAGTAATTGTAACTAAAATTATAACGTACCATAACGATTTTCATTATTAGGGTGCATGATATTATGACCACCATTTGTATGAGAATCATAATCAGAATCTGTGTCTGTTTCTCCAAGATCTTCTACCACAACTTGATCATAATCAATATTGCTTTCCAATTTTGAAGCCGGCGAGCTACAAACAGACTCAAAAAATTCATCTACCTCATCTTCAATTATGGGATCATCATCATCATCATCATCATCATCATGAATATTATCCACAATTTCTTCAACAAGAATTCGATCCATTCCAACATTTTTATTATGCAAGAACGATAGTGCCTTGCCGCCATGAATTATATCCGCTACTAGATGATCTTTCTCCATGCATGTTTGATAATAGTACGAGTTATTTTCTTCTTCCTCTTCTTCTTTTTGATCTTCTTCCTCCTCCTCCTCCGAGAACGTTTCAAATTCATATTCATCCTCGTTTCTACAAGAAAAGAAAGAAACCAAATATGAATTTTAACACGCACATATATATATTTGATATATAAAGAGAGAGAGAGAGAGAGATCATTTAATTAATTTGTAACAAATTAATTAATGTTTACCTTTGGGAAAATGGATTGCCAAAAAGGAAAGTGAAGAACTTGGCAAGAGAAATGGAAGTGAGGAAGAAGAAGAGGAAGAGAAGTTGGAAGGAGGTGGAGACGCTGTAGAACAATCTAACTAATGTTTCTTTAGAACATTGCATTTTTTTTTGTTCTTGGATAGATCTTTGTTTTTTTTTTTGTTGCTCTAAGATGAGTAGTACGTACCCTAGCCTAATGACTCTCTCTTTATCTCTTTATTACATAAAGCAAAGTGGAGTGTGCAGTGCATTGGTTGCTTTCATAACTTCCTTTCCTTGTTTGACCAAATTGTCCCTCTTTCATTTCTCCAAAATGATTTATGCATGTCATATAATTTATTTACTCACAAAAAAATGGTTGAAAATTAATGACTTCAAATTAATGTGGTTTCAGGGGGATCAAAGTTGTAACATTTACATGCAGTAAGATTTTTATCTTTATTTTTGAGAAGACATAAAAATCAAGAAATTAAATATATATAAAAAAGAAGAAGAAATTAATTTAGAAAAACATATATTTACTCATTTACTAATAACTAGATGCTTAAATTAATTAGTTCAAACATGGCAGTCCGAATTTATTTCTCATGGAGATCAATCATTTAAAAATTATTGCAAAAAATAAAATAAAATAGTTATTGACTTGCACAATATTCAATTTAATTATGCTTAATTTTAGATATTCTTTTATTGGTAAAAATATATTGATATAATGTTATTTATAGCTAAATATATGATTTATCAATTCAAATAAATTTCATTATATTTGCCTAGATAATTAACTGCATGTGTTCTCCCTTCCTTTTGCTCAGAACCTGGAATCTTATTTGCTCAAGTCACTAATCTGCCAATCTGGTTGCCTTCATAGCACTCTTGCACTAACACAATATAATTCTTTTTAACCTTAAAATATTTGTCATAAAAGAATTAAAAGAACAATAATTTAGATTTTCCGCTCAAGAATTCTAAATAAATAAATCTACTAAACGAAGACAAGGGGAATAATCTGTGATCCAAACTTTGCATCAAAAGTACATAAAACCTTGTATTGTAGTGCATATTAAATTTAAAAGTAAAAACTTGTAGTCGATGTGAAGCCTGTAAGAAGCAAAATAGAAACAAATTTTGAAAAAGCAAAAAAGACCAAAACCTTGTAACACGCATATGTGTGTGTGTGTATATATATATATATATATATATATATATATATATATATATATATATATATATATATATATATATATATATATGTGTGTGTGTGTGTGTGTGTGTGTGTGTCTTAATTACATTCTTTATAAAAGAATTGCTAAACTAATATCCCATAAAGGAAATTAAAAAATTAAAAATAATCCAATTGAAAAGATGTTGTAAAGTCATAGTATTAAATGGTTTTAAGAACAACATTTGCCTCTTAATGGAAGAAAGGGACTTTAAGTTAGGGGTATTTTTGTCATAAACTAACTTCATCTTGTTTTGCTTTTCTCCCGTCTTTTGACTCTTTTTAACTTGGCCACTAAGGTTTATAAAATATATGGGCTAATACCAACATACTGGTAGTTTCTTAAAACTAATTAAGAAATATTAATTTTAATATTATATTTGTAGTTTATAAAATAATTAGGTTTATATGTATATACACAGCTGTGTATTACACAGTCGGGATATGGCGACTGTTTTTTGGGCTATGGCGACGGTTCACCTGTTGCCGTAACCCAGAATAGCTATGACGACGGCCCATCGCCATAGCCCAAAAATCCGTCGCCATAGTCGACTGTGTACTACACAGCTGTGTACATACATTTTTTCCAAATATTTATAATATGAATAACTAATTTAAAAAAAATTCTCACGCTGTTCCACAAAAAGAACTTAATTTGCAACAAAAAATAATCCCATTTTATTTAATAATAATAATAATAATAATAATACATGACATTATATCCTTAAATTAAATATAGCATCGCAGCTAAAGCATGATGTATTACTACCAAGTACTTACCTAGTTTACTTGGGAGTTGGGGGTAAATATTAAACAAAAAAATATATCATTTAAATTTATAAATTTTATAAATAAAACTCTTTTTCCCTTATTATGAAAATCAAGCCTAAATTATATTTCTACCGTTAATGTAGTTAGTTTTCTAAGTACTGAGAATTAATCTTTGGCATTTTTAAGGGTTGAAATTATAAATTTCTGTATTATTGACATGATAAACGATATGATTTTCTCTATATTTTTTGTGATGTTGTAAAGTCATAATATTAAATGGTTTTAAGAACAACATTTGCCTCTTAATGGAAGAAAGGGACTTTATAGTAAGGCCGGGGTATTTTTGTCATAAACTAACTTCATCCTTTTTGGCTTTCCTCCCGTCTTTTTAACTTGGCCATTAAGGTTTATAAATTAAGAGTTCTTCTAGACTGACAAAAATATGGGACAGCAGTTGTATTAGATTTTTATTTATTTGTATTTTTACTCCATTGAGGTCAAAATATAAATAGATAAAAGTCCAATACATCCCTGTCCAATATTCATGTCTCATATTTCTGTCTGCTTAGACTTTTTGATAAATTAAAGATATATGTGGAAATTAATACCAATATAGTTGTTCTTTGTGGACTAATTAAGATCTTGGTCATGTTTAGTGCATAATGATGTATATACATATAGTATAATATATTATTTATAAAATCCAAATTAAATAATTAAAAATTGGGAAGATAAAAAGTTTCGCGTTCTTATATGTCGGCTGATCAATGGGGATTTCAATTATTAGTACTAATCCAAATTAAATAATTAAAAATTGTCATGATGTTTTGTTTTGATTAGATTTCATAATATTTTACTGCACTTTTTTTTTCTACGTCCACAATGGCTTCACTCTAATAATACTAATCTGAGGTCTTTTTGTACCTATCAATATTTTATTGGCGGACCTAAGGCACGGCCGGGGACTACTATAGTTCGGTCTGAATTTTCAATATTTTTATATATACCCTTAAACTTTTGTTAATTTTACTCATAATCCTATCAAAATTTATTGTTAAATTTTAATATATGTTCTAAAATATAAAATTAAATTTGATTTATTCTTATTATATTTGAGATGTTTTAAATTTTTTAGTAAACAATAAATCTTATCATTAGTAATACTTTTTAATTAGTTTACAATTTTCGTAATTATTTGTCTAACAGTAATTGAATTTATTTTACTTTTAAATTTCAAAATATCTTAAACATACCTATGTTTTTAAAATAGATGAAATTTTCAACAATCAATGTGTGTGTGTCTATATGTATATTTGTATGTAACATTTTTACTAAAAACAAATTTTCTAATTTTTTGTATATTTACAAACACAATTAATTAATTAATTAATAATATATTTTTTCATAAATATTTTGACCTCACCCCTATATATATATATATATATATAAGGTTTAAATATAAATTACTATCTTAACTATTGACTTTTTTTCACTTCGATAATTGATATTTCAATTTTTTTAATCAGGATATTAAATTATTAATTTTTTTTCACTTTGGTTCAATTGAACTTGTCATGTCATAATTAAATTGATGACGTCTCATAGACATATGGCATTTTAGTGCTGATATGTTAAAAAAGAATACTTTTTTATTTGATTATCATCATTTTAAGTAAATTAAAGGGTAAAAAAAGTAATAACACAAATTTAAGAACATTTAAGAATCATGTCAAACAACACAAATTTAAGAAAATTGTTTCAATTTATATTATTATTAATAAAAACAAAAAAACTTATATTATAGAACAAAAAAAGTTAATAAAAAAAATAATTTGAGAGTCCTAATGTGTCCTCATAATCATAATTAAAATAAATTAGACTTTAGAAAAATAAAAATGCGACAACAAATGGAGTATAAAACATATACTTGTTAATATAATATTCAAAATAATATGAAAATCAGGGTTTGCTAAGAAAGGCAAAAACGCGTGAACCAAATCTATTAGCTATATAATGATATTAGTCGGCCTGCCTACAATAGCCGCCTCTAGACCTTTCTTCTCTCTTCCTCATCTCTGCCATGGTGATGCCAGCAAATAGATCTGAATAAATTTCTCATATTGTTGGCCTGCCCAAAGGTACATCCATGATTCTCTTTCGAATCAATATGATTTTGCCTCGGTCTTATATTACTGCTGTTTTAAGGTATCTGTTAAACCACGATTTGTATTCAAAGAAACTTAAATCTGGGTCTTACAGTATTGATATTCTGCATGATGATCCGGTTTTATTCAATCAATCGATCCGAATGCGAAGTTGGGTTGATTTTTCAGTCAAATCAACTATTTGGTATTACTAAGATATGTTCGGCCGTGATTTCTCTGTTTAAACAAATTTGTAAGTTTGATTTTCAGTTTATGTCTTATCTCGACCATTTAGACCCTTCGTTCTAGATTGAATTTGGTAGGTTGGATTTTGGTTTGTGGATATTGCAAGAAGCTGAAAAACTATTGAACCTGTCCAAAATTTAAATTTTGGTAGCGTGTGGATATTGCAAAAAGATGAATATCCATTGAAGCTGTCCAAAAGTTTAAATTTTGATAGTTTGTATGTTATCTTTGTGGATAGTGCGAGGATAGAATGATAGACAATGTTTTAAAACTTTTTTATATCTAAGGACAAAATGATAGACGGGGTTTTGAAGTTTTTTTATTCGCAAGGATATAATGACCAAGTTTATTATCATCCACACCAACACAATTATGACACTTTGAAATGTGAGGAAGGTGGTTTAATCTTCCTATCAAGTATCGGCTTGGATCCAGAACAACCAACTTTGATAAATGAAACCGTCGTCTTCAAGAAAAGTAATCAGGATACTCGCAGGAAAAGATGTTGTACACCAAAAAAAAATATAATGATAGGTGATGTATTTAAAATTTTTTATGTAATGATAGACGATGCTTTGAAACTTTTTTATTTACAAAGATAGAATGATAGACAATGTTTTGAAGTTTTTCTATTTGTAAGAGTTGGACCATCCATCAAAACTAGAAACCCTCTTCTTTTCTAGTCACTCTCGAGCAATTGGAGATATCATATTTCAGTATGGGATTAAAATCATAAGATTCTGGATCAAAAGCCCACGATCTTGTATGATAATTGGATTGGTGGCAAACATGTTTATGATTCCTTGTGTATGTGTTTCTTATAATTAGGGTGTTCATATCCATATTGATATCTGTTACTCACCATTGTTCTTTTGTTTTCCAAATGAAGAATTTTGTAGATTGAAAATACTCTTCAGTGTTTTTGTTTCCCATTTCACATTGTTCTGCTATAAAGCTTACTAGGCACTAAGCAGAAGAATATTTTACTGATGTTCCCTATGATTAGAATTTTCTAATTCCACCAATATGGAATATATGTATATATATATATAGTCCGCTTCTCCAGCGAACCGGAAGGAGCGGACTAAGAGCGAACTGGCTATAACTACGGAAAAATCCGTCGCTATAGCCGGTTTGCTCTTAGTTCGCTCTCTCCAGTTGGATTCCGTATATATATATATATATATATATATATATATATATCCGGATGCAATTTCACAAAAGAAAATACTACGTATATCGAATATATTATAAAAGTCAATTTATATGGTTTTAAAATTTCTGATATGTTTATTTAATTATTAATTTTAAAATTGATTAATTTGACTAGGACAAGTAAAGTCGGACCAAGGAAATAATGTGGAAATAGAAATACATTTCTTGCATAAATCTGAAGTTTATTCAGTCTAGCATACTTTGAGTTCTAAGTTAAACAGCACAAAAAGAATAAATCAATATAAAAAATTGGATTGTATTTGTCTTTCATTTTTTGTTTGGGTGATAATCTTTATTTTATAAAGTTAAAGAAATAATGTCAGAAACCTCGTCATCTTTTCTTGTCATGTATCTTTGTTGAGTCGATAAATTTAGGTTAAATTTATCAATACATGAGATTGATAAAAAATTATAAGAGAGTCACTTATTACATATCTTTTTAAAAATGTGATCACTAATATTTAATATTCGGCACATATATGCTCATCTGAAATCACATCTTGACACAAAAGATCAATTTATTAGGTATATGGTATATTAGAGCATATATGTCATTAATCTTTTTTCATGTATTTTGATATTAGACTTTATTATCACGCACTATCTCAAAAAAAAGAAGAAGAAGTAAAGTATTAAAAAGAAGTAAGTGCTTGATGAACATGGTGTAAGAATTGAGAGTCCTATAAAACATCTGATGAAGATTGTGATCTCCTTTTTGGTAGAAAGAGAGAAATAGTTATGAATAAATGAAAATTGATTTGGGTGAAAATTGAAAAAGATAAATCGTGTGAAGTGGATAGTTATTTTACCGTTTTGGAGTTTTTTTTACCCTTCCTTTTGCGCATGACGTATGACCCAATTACACCAAAAATACCATTTTTAAAGCCAAAACTTTATAATAAGATATATATATATATATATATATATATATATATATATATATATATATATATATATAATGGGTCATAAGTGCATGTAGAGATCACGTTAAGTTTTTAATATAATATTTAGGGTTAAATACACTTCAATTACATTAAATATCATCGAATTCATAATTCGGCCTTCAAAGTATTTAGACTTGCAATTTATTATATAAAATACTTAATTTCATACAAAGTAGTCCCCAATTTCAGAATTCGGCTAAAATTGACAGAAATACTTAAATTTCTGGCTAGTCAGGAATTGTATACGGTTTGACTGTATAGAATAGTGTTTGACTTATTAAATTCGTATAAAATTTATGTAAATACGTATTTTGATATATTAAATCAATATAAATCCTTATAAATAATTATTATATGTTAAATTATTAAAATTAAATATTAATACAAAGATTACCAAATGCAATTACATTAAATATCATCGAATTCATAATTCGGCCTTCAAAGTATTTAGACTTGCAATTTATTATATAAAATACTTAATTTCATACAAAGTAGTCCCCAATTTCAGAATTCGGCTAAAATTGACAGAAATACTTAAATTTCTGGCTAGTCAGGAATTGTATACGGTTTGACTGTATAGAATAGTGTTTGACTTATTAAATTCGTATAAAATTTATGTAAATACGTATTTTGATATATTAAATCAATATAAAACCTTATAAATAATTATTATATGTTAAATTATTAAAATTAAATATTAATACAAAGATTACCAAATGCAATTTTTTTATTTGAAAATTAAAAAAGTCTTAATTATTAAAAAAAATAATAAACTTTTAAACATAGAAATTATATTTTTAACACGAATAGCATTAAACTTTTAAACAATTGACAAAAGTGTCTAAAATTTAATTAATTAAATAATACCCTTTTAATATTGGAAAAGCATACAAAAGGAGGAAGAAAAAACTAAAAAAGAACAAAAGACCCATTTGCCCTCTCTCCTCTCTCCTTACAAAAAAATTGAAGATGGATTGAAAATTATTTTTAAAATAAATAATGAGTAAGAAAAATTAATCGAAAAGTAATTTAATCAAAATTTGTAAAAAAAAATTATAAAAAATAAATAAATTAAAATTTGTATCACAGTTTTATAAAACTTATATTACAACTTAAATTTTACAAATTGTATTTATAAATTTTTTTAATTTTAAAATTGTATTTATAATTTAACAAATTATATGTATAACTTTTACAACTTAAATCTTACAAATTATAAATTATATCACAATTTAAATTTTACAAATTGTATTTATAATTTTTTTTTAAAATTTATTTATAAATTTTGATAGTTTTAAATTGTATTTATAGTTTTATGTACTACCATATTTCTACGGCATTAATTACTTTTTAAAAAAAAATTAAGTCAATATGTATATTTATACGATCAACTAGTATAAATTAAATACTGAAGTCCCGATCGGATTCATGAATGGTTTCCTTACTGAATTGGTTTTCGAACGACATAAATTATGAAATACGATAACAATTAATTAAAAGAATGAATGAATGAATGAATGAATGATTGGAGGGACATGTTTTACTATTATTTCAAACGACAGTTTTACTACCGTTTCGTTGCTTTTTGAGTATCTTTTGAAGTTTGCATAGATTTATTCATCAATCTGAATTAATTAATTGGCTCCCTTACATGGACAAATGTGAATCTTAACAACAGTACGTACGTTGTCAACAAGAAGCCAATCAAAATAATCCAGGAGTAGGGGTTTTAATTAACCTTAGCAATCAAAATAATTTTAGTAGGTAAAGAAAAACTTGAGCTTAATAATTTTAAATATTTATTGGTATAAATAAGAAAAACAAAACTGTAATTAACACGTTGTTCGAATTAGGAAGTTTAATGGCATTTGGGTCATAACCACTAGGACAAAGTAGAGGCTACCATAGTCAGTTGGATATTCAGTCACCCAATTCTACATCTATATGCATCAGTAATTAAACCCTAAACCCCAAGACTTTAGGGTACAAGACCTATAATATTATGTCCTCCATCCATTTGATAAATAAAAAAATATATGTCTTATTTACAAATATTAAGGTCGTATGTATATTAATTTCATGTTAATTTGGATAATGTATGGGATCTTAATTTTCTTTTTTTATCCCAAATGCGTCTCATATATTTTGAATCGAGCAAGGTAAATATTATTACTACGACTTAATTAGTCAATCACAATAAAAGTATTAGAATAATTTTAGAGACACAACTTATTCTACAACTATTTTATAATTTGCTGATGTGGCATATTCCACCTCAGTTCTCAGCTTTTACGTGGGGTCGAAGACTACATTGAAATAATTTGTTCATCAATATGCTAAGGTGGAGTATGGGGCATCAGCAAATTATAAAATAATTGTAGAATAAGTTGTGTCTCTAGCACTACTCAATGTATTAATTCTGATAACACCAAGTCATTAGTTTGAGACAATATATAATGATATTATTTTGTGAAACAGAGGTAATATATATATATATATAGAGAGAGAGAGAGAACCATGCATGTTCTAGAAACCTCAATATATACACTGAAAACAATATAAATAGTGCATGATCGAAGTACATAAATTTTTTTGGTAGGATTGAAAAAATGGAGGCTTCAAGCAGAAATGAAGGAGATCAACAGGAAAATTAAAGTATTGAAATAAGCTTATACAAAATAAATAAATAAATAAATAATAAGATACAGTCGTGTGGGTTGGTGGCCATTTTAACCACTCCATGCAAGCCATCTAGTTAATAGTCTTTGTCCGTATTCATTAGCAGCCATGCAACTAATTATTAAGATTTAGAAACAGGCCATATTCATATACTTTAAGAAGACTGATGAGCATGACAATTATAAGTTTGTGCCATTTATGACATAAAGTACTTGGCTTGATCCTTAATTATTTTCCACTCAATTATCATGAGAATAGCGAGATTATATAGAAAGAAAAAAAGTTAAAAATATAATTACATTTTTGATCATTATTTTTACTCGTTGGAGAGAGTTTTTATTTTTTGTTATCTTTTTTTTACTATGAATTCTCCGTTAGAATTTTATATTTAAAATTTCACGCAACGTGTTTTATAATTTAAACATAAATATTTATACATGCGCGTGTGTGAGAGAGAGAGAGAGCTATTATAGCATAGTACGTAAAGTGTCTATACAATTTTTTTTTTTTCTTCTTCTTCTTATTATTATTATTATAATTATAAGGTGTTTATATATATTTGCACATCATATATTGATGATTATACGATTTTAAAATGTATAAAAAGCTTGTATTACACAATTAATAATACGATGCATCATATACAAAACAACACTAAAATAAAAATAGGATGTCAATTACCAACTTAAAATGTGTCACCCATTTTATTGTTTTGGTAACAAGTGTCATATATATGAATATTAATATGGATAGTGATGGTTGAGTCTATATATGTTCCCATTGGAGCAAAATAAGTATAAGTAATATATATATATATATATATATATATATATATATATATATATATATAGAGAGAGAGAGAGAGAGAGAGAGAGAGGCACCAATTAGGTCGGTGGGTAGAAATGGGTGAAGGTGGTTGGACAAGCCATAGAACTACACTATCTGCTTGCTACCATTCTATTGTAAACTATAAGACTTGATCATCATCCTCCTGTGTGAAAAAAAAAAATCATTAATTTACATATATAGCCATCCATGAGTAATTAATTAGTTATGACCAAATTAACCCAATTCCACATCTACTCCTTTGCAAACAGCACTCTGGGTAGTCAATAGCACGTGCAGATGACTGGCTTACAGTAACAATCTCATAGTACTTTGTCAATTCATTCATTTATCCCAAAATTAAATGGGATAAATTAATACGAGTTAACGGCACCAAAAAATTAAAAAAAATTATGCGATTCACTTAAAATTTAACGACAAATCAATCTGAATATCTTAGAAAATCGTACATGATAACAAATTAAGCAGTGAAAATACAAAATTACCTTGAAAATTTGGACATGAGACGCCACTGACCCTACCTAGAATCTTGTATTCTAAGATGGTGTTTGATTGCATCTTAATGCATCTTAACAGTCCACCTCTTAATGTCTCTTAAGAACTCACATATTTGTATTAAGAGGTCCTCTAATGAATAGTTAAGATATAAATATGAGTCTAAACTATTCAGAGTACCTCTTAATACAAAAATATGGACGGTTAAAATGCATTAAGAGGTGAGCTCTTAAGATACATTAAGATGCAATCAAACATCACAAATATACAAATTAAGCAGCAAACAACATTATATTTTGCTTTTGAATCTATATACCTTTAAAAAAAGTAGTAAATGCCTTAAAATGCATTAAAAATAAAAAACGATGTAGTAAAATTGGACTTTTACATCTTCACATCTACTTTCACCCTATATATATGGGAACTAGTTGCATTTTGGTAACAACTCAAACATTACAAAAGTCTTATCAACCATCTTTGTCAAAGTGTTAGCTGTGCATGTAATTATCAATACATATATATATATATATATATATATATATATATATATATAACAAATAGCTATCTACATATGGATGCTTCTTCTTAAAATTAAGTTGAGGTAATTTAGAAAACCAGGCCAGTAGGGGCCGGCACCATTATTAATACACTACTTATTAGCTCATTTCCTCCGTACAAGTCGGATTCTCGTTCTCTTGGCTAACGAAATTAATTTGTCGAAAATTATTAATCAAAAGGAGAGGATGGAGGAGAATCTTCCTCCGGGGTTTAGGTTTCATCCAACTGACGAAGAACTCATCACATATTATCTTGTTCATAAGGTTTCTGATTTTAGTTTCACCTCCAGAGCTATAACTGATGTTGATCTCAATAAGTCTGAGCCTTGGGATCTCCCAGGTAGATATATATAGATCTTATGTTTATGTTTAACATTCTTTAATTTGTTGCTTGATTGTTTCTTGTATACAATTCTATTTTCATCAATCAAAATTCATGTTTTATCAGTCCTTTATATATATATATATATATATATATAAATTCCAGTATGAATTATAATGCAAATTAATGTGTACTTTAATGTTATTGTAAGGTATGAACTGTAACTACTGTGGTATTTGAAACAGATGGTCTAATTTGGCATGTGCTTGGCTTCAAACCATTAGTAATACTATTCTTTTCACGAGAAGAGTTTCATTAGCAAAATTTATAAATTTGAAGGATCTATTTAATTTTGTTTAAAGCATATGTTTACCCATAAAATTTTTTGAGTTTGATTATTTGATAGTGGATTTCATGACAATGAAATTGGGATGAAAAAATTGACTACATTGTGTCATTTTATACTTATCATCATTAAAAACGAAAGGAAAAACAAATTAATTAGCAAATGAGATTGTTTTATAATTGAAACAAGGCCAGTAAATTAGATTAAATATTTCTTTCTGCATTGGTACAGAATGTAGTATAAGCTTGGATAAAATATTAACATGTTTATAACTAATGTTCCTCTATATGCATATATACATATATATATCATAAAAGTTAACTATGAATTTTGTGTATAACAAGCATAACATAATAGCATGGTTAATATATAATCTGTACAAAAAAAAAATACTATTTCAAAATATTCTTATAATGTCTGTAATAAATATTGAATTGAATTATATTATTTATTTGATCAGCCAAAGCTTCTATGGGAGAAAAAGAATGGTATTTCTTCAGCTTAAGAGATAGAAAATACCCGACCGGTCTGCGAACCAACCGAGCCACTGAAGCAGGCTACTGGAAAACAACGGGGAAGGACAAGGAGATTTTTAGGGGTGGAGTAGTGTTGGTAGGGATGAAGAAAACCCTGGTTTTTTATAGGGGTAGAGCTCCAAAGGGTGAAAAGACCAACTGGGTTATGCATGAATACAGACTTGAAAACAAGCATGCTATCAAACCTGCCAAGGTAAACCTCAAATGTGCTTAATTAATCTACTACTTTAATTTGTACCCTCTATATTAACCTTAATTCACTTGGAAATTTAGGCTCCACTTGCTTCCTAAATATTCGTGAAAATTAAAATAAACTATTTTTTTGTGAACGAAGCGAGCATCATTTATAAAAAATAAAGCTACTATCACATAGTTTTGAGTCACATATACACACATGTATATTGTGGGTCCTGCGTGACATGCAGGACTCACAAATATACATGTGTGTATGTGAGCTTTATGTGACCCAAATTATATGATAGTAGCATTGTTCTGTATAAACGTACCCTACAAAAAATTTCAACCACATAATAGTGCACATACACATCTTTTATTAATTTTATTTAATTTATTGACCAAAAGACTAAAAAATTAATATTGAAATCGATTTTTATTGACCAATCAAAACTACCCTTCCAAGATCTATAATTGCCTTATAAGGTCAACCATGTGCTAATTAATCCACTACTTTTGTACCCTCTATATTAACCTTCACTTGCCTAAATTATTCAAGGAAAAAAACAAGAGAGGATTTTTTTTAGGAAAAATTAAATGGCAAATGAGATTTTTTTGTGTGTGGAAAGGAGTGGGTATCATTTATGAAATACCATACAAATTTTCTTGATTTTAAATAATAGGGTTTTACATTATAAAAGTTCCTATATACAAAACGACAATATCTCTTATTTTTCATGTTTTCATCATTTATTGAATTGAATTTGAAAGAAAATGTCAAAAAATATTGTTTTTAGAGTTCCATATATATATATATATATATATATATATATATATATATATATATAGATATATTACTAGACTCTTGAAAATCAAGAAGGTAATATAATATATTAAAAAAAATGTAAACTTCATGCATGCATTTTCCTTTTCTTTTAAGACACTACTAATGATCGATCTTTTGTTTGTTTAATTACTTGTTTTTTCCTTATGATCATCATCAGGAGGAATGGGTAGTGTGTAGGATTTTCCAGAAGAGTGCAACAGTGAAGAAACCACAGCAAACAACATCCTCTCAACAATCTCTGGACTCACCCTGTGACACCAACACAATGGTAAACGAATTCGGACATTTCGATCACCTACCAAATTTAAACAGCATTGCAAATTCATCAACCATGATGAATGTTAACAACATGATCTCCCTACAAAATTACACAAATGAAAACAATCTAAACATGCCCATCAACTCTTTGCTTCCATCGTCCCTCTCGTGGCCTTCCGGCTTGCTGAGCTCAAATCTTTCCATGAATTCCTTGCTTCTCAAGGCATTACAATTCAAGAATTACCAACAAAGAGAAATTACTACTAATCTCGATTACGCCTCGTTTATGCCACAAGGAATAACTACTCCCTATGGAACGTCTGATTTTACTCAGAATTTCGCAGCTTCTTCTTCTACTTCTAAGGGTTTAGATCATAACTCTTTGAAGCAACAACAAGAGCATCAGGAGCAACCATTTAACTTGGACTCCATTTGGTGATCAAAAATTGAAATGCATATTTAGGGTCTGAATTCTAACTTGTTTCTAATCAGTGTTGGGCCTCTTAAATTGTAGGAAATATTGTAGGGTAGGCTCACACCGCAAGCAAAAACTTATTGTGGTAATAATTGTTTGAGCTGCTCAAGTAATTATCATGTTATAATTAATTAACCAGGGGAATAACTCCTATGTAGTCCTTGTTATTAATTACTTTTACTTCAAATTTCAACCTTATGTCAATTAATTGATCATCAATCAATCTCTGTGTCTAAGTTACAATGCAATGCTCTCACTAATTCAATCCATTTTTGTTTGTATAATCTTTATTTATTTATTTTAAAATGGTACTAATTGGCATGCATAGACCGACTTTAAATTAATTAAGGAAATTAATATGCTTAATTAGGAGTAGAAATGCTTGCTAAATCTTGTTAGCTGAGAATCTAATTATTAGGGACGGGTCAGGATAGGGCTGACCAATTAACCTAGCGAAGTTGAGCATTCTGATCATCAGTTCCTCACTGAGATCGAGCAATACAATTTCAGAAGAATTTGTAAAGGGGTGCAAGTGAAACTTTTTTCTAAAATATAGTGTTGAAATGCAGTATTTTTGAAGTGTAGGGACTATTATCTAATTTTTATAAGCATGTTAAATTGAAGATGGAATTCTAAGCCTAAACTGGTTATAATTCATGCAAAGGCTCCAAGTAGGGGAGAGTGGTGCGATTTTGGGCACCAATCGCCTAGCATGTGCCATTTCTTAAAAAATCAACAACTGCATGCAACTATATGCAATTGTTGTTCTATTTTTAATATTTATATTCTTATTATATTTCAGTTTTTTAGGATGTTCAAAAAAATATTAAAAATTTGGAAATTTTCATGTGGAAGTCCTAATATTTCAATATTTTTTAATTTCTCATTTAAATGTCTTGTAGTTCTTTAAATAAAATGATCATGTACAAATCAGAGAATTTATCTATATTGTTATATATGTCTATTTATTTATCTATATTATTATAAATGAGGAGTAGAGCATAGTTGTTACCTTTTAATTTAACCACAATATATTGGTCTATCATAACTAAAAATATTATAATCAAAACTGTAAAAATTATAATTTTCATCATCTCTCTCATCCTTTTTAATTTGCTTAATTAATTCCTCCATATTGGTGATTTTAATGATAACAATATCTTTGTCTAGATTGTGATGTTATTTTGTACTAGGAAGAATAATTTTTGGATAAAAAGCTTCAAGGTGTTGAAATTTCAAAGAATGAAGATTTGAAGAATTTTAGGAATTTATGTAATATCTTTTTCTATGCATTTTATTTTCAAGGCTTTAGGAAATTTAATAAGATCTTAAATTTAAAAGTGAAATTAATGAGAGTCCTAATATGAAGAAAGCAAAGTTTGAAAAAGTCAATCCTTATATATTCAGTTTGTTACAAATAAAGTTTAATTTATCTAAACTAAAACTGTTTTTAAGCTTATATTGCTATTTTATCCAAAAATAATTTTACTGTAAAACAAACTCCTGAAGCTTTTGGGATTAGATTTCTAACACATTTTGTAATAGCCCGACTTTTAATTAATAAAATTTAATTAAGGTGTTAAATTGAAAAAAAATTAAAGTTAAGAATGACATATGCAAATTACAATAAACAAAAAAGAATGTCAGTGCAGACGCCAAATAATATTTGGTACTGTATGACGGCGTCGTAACAACCAATCATTAGCGAACCCCACAACAGAATAATTGTCGGATACAGAAAACGACAAAATAACCGTTAGTAAAAATTATCGGCGGAACTGTTACATTTAATTGTTAAAATATCCGACAATAAAGGAATAATAACGCACATTGTCACTACAGTATTGAACCAATAATTGTCACGATAACAATGGTAATAATGAAAAGTTACGTATTTAAAAGTCGTAGGCACAGAAAAGTTAAACAGACTCATTAATACATTAGATAAATAACATTGTATATATAAATATGTGATATTAATACATTAAGTAAATAATACAGAAGATGAACAAATGTAATAATAAGTATGAATAGTTAAGAAAGGTAATCTTGAAATAATGTGTGGTAGATTAAAGATGATCTTGAAATGTGAAAAGTGTGTTAAAGGTGATGTGTGGTAGATGTTGGTTAAGTTTTAACTATAAAAGAAGGGTTTGGCATGAGGAATTGGCATAACTTTCTTACTTGTTCTTCCCTCGCTTTCTAAATATTTCTTAGTGTGATCGAGTGCTTCTTTGAGTGTGTTATTGGTAATATCAGTAAGAGTGTAGGAATTGCTCAAGTGAGTCATTCCTCTAAAGTAATAATTGTACAAATATTCATGCACGTTACACAATTTTTACAACTCTTCCTTTAGAAGACTCTTATTTTAGAAAATTCATTTTGAAAAACTTCATTTGGGAGATTGTTTTAAAAAGTTATTTTATTATTTCAAAATTATTTTGAAAGCTTACTCCACTTCATTTTATACACTACACTAATTTATTTTATAAATATCATTAAGTCAATTTTTGACAATTTTACAGTATACGAATTAGTGTACACTATAAAACTTATATATATGTGATAGTTGTTGATTTAATTATAAATACACATATAGGTTGATCAATTACATAAAAAAAAAGTGGAATCTAATCATGTGTTAAGGTAATAGATATTATTTTCTTTCATACACCTAAATTTAAACTTACTATGGTAAGAAATTATTATTCGTTTTTAGAGCCCTTAACATTAAATGTGACGCCCCCAGAATAGGTCCATTCAACCCAACCCATTCTGAGTCGCCAAATACATGGTACAGAATTCAAATACAAACTTTATATCATACGGTCGTGCAAAATACGACCACACAACTGTGAGTCTCAGTACAAATATGTAGAAAATATTAAGATTCAAACTAAGTCCTCATTACAATTATTATCACACTATTTATCAGAAATAGTGAGGACTACTACTGCTCTAACTCGGACCATCACTCCATTCCCCGACTAGTACCCGCAATATTCTCATTTCCTGAAGAAAACATGGAAGAAAAGGGTGAGCTCAACTAGCCCAGTAAAGAATATTATGACTAAGATAATGAAAAATAAATTATCGTTAGTCTTCAACAGTTCAGATAAAATATTATGGACAACAAGTTTTAGATCAATATTCGCAGCGGAAATAACAAATCATTAGAAGAGTTAAGCAGAGAATGAAGTCTACTATCTTCTATGTTTTAAAGTCCATCATCAATATTTTATCCCTGTAACATCAATCAATATATATCTCGAATCAAATATTCATCTTTGCACTACAGGCTAAAGATATTCATTTATATCACCAGTGATCATGTTCATCTCAACTCCTGTCCATCTTTGCACTATGGGCCAAAGATATTCATCAGGTAATCATCTTTGCACTACAGGCCAAAGATATTCATCAAATAATCATTCATCTTTGCACTACAGGCCAAAGATATTCATTTGTATCATCATTTAAGACTGAGGATGATGAAAAATAATATAAAAACGAATCCAGTGAGATAAGGACAAAATTTAGGAATTCGTAATTTAATTTATCCAAGTTCATGAATACTCCGTAATAATCAATTGTGGAGCAAAATTCAAGAATGAAGTTTCAAACTTGGATCCAATCAAAGATAAAAAAAAAAGAATATTTTTTTTTACCGTGAATAGTAACTCATGAATAGTAACCCGTGAATAGTAACTTGTCATAAAAAAAATAAAAATTTCATAACAAGTTCAGACCAATATTCCAGTGAAATAATATTTCGTACGAGTATGAATGAATATACGAAACTGTAATTGGATTTTCACCCGTCATGCGGTAATCCGCGTAGACAGATCATTTCCACAATTTAATAGAAATGAATACGAAGGGTGATTCACCACGCATGCGGTAATCCGCGTAGACAGGTTATTCCCACAGATTATTAAGGAATTGAATGAATACAAAAGGTTTTCACCAGGCATGCGGTAATCCGCGTAGACAGGTTACTCCCACAGATCAATAAAGAATGAATGCAAAGGGTTATTCACCATGCATGCGGTAATCCGCGTAGACAGGTTACTCCCACAGATCAATAAAGAATAGAGTAACAACCCTTACGAGTATTGAAAGAAAATAGCATTCTTTATGAATATAAAAGAAATAATACCCCTTACCTCAGTAGAAGATTGGATACTGGAGTAGTGTAGTAGCAGAATACTCTTCTTCTTTTCTCTCTATAATTTTTCTCACTATAATAACTTTGTTCTTCAAGAATGGTGAGAAATGAATGAAATTAGCTTGCTATTTATAGGCTAGAAAAGGTTGGACAATTACACTTTAGTACCTCCATCTTTGCCTAAATTTTTAATTTAGTCCCTCAAGTTTATAAATCTTGCACCTCCACCCCTGCAACTACCCACCAACTATTTATTATCCACCAATAAGTGGGTCCCACATGTTAACCACCCATTAATTGCTCATTTATCTGATTAATTCTCCGTTAGGTCAATTTAACATCCGAAAATCAACTATTATCGAAATAAATGTCGATTTCTACTAACATTAATATTTCCAACACAATGAAAATATTTTTATCAACCATTCATCAATTATTATATAAATTAATATTACAGAATCACAATAATGACAACCAGGTCGTTCCCAGGAAAGAGGGGGCCTTCCGATAAAGATTTTTTCTTACTGGCGCGCAATTAACTAACCCCTTTCCTAGACAGAACTTTCTAGACATTGCCAATAATGCTATCTAATAATATCATTTAAATAATATGACTGACCATTATTGATTTAATAATATAAAATATTGTGCAGATGATACTGTGACAATAATTGAATCAATAATATGATATACTGTGCAACAACTACTGTAGCAATTATTAAATACTGAGTGACTTCTTACGTAAGCATCAATAATCAAAGATATTGTGCAATACCGTGTGCTACTTTGCAACAATGCGTATTACTGTATTTTTATCACCGGGTATTTTAACAGTTTAACGGTAAAAGTTTTGCCGTGAAAATGTTATTTCTGTCGCTTTCTATATCCGACAATTATTCTGTTGTGGGGTCCACCAATGGCTGCGCCGTCGTACGAATATTCTCCGACAAAAGAATATTCCCCGACACAACGAATATATTATGACCACTTGCTTACTTTGTAAAATTTGCACATTCCATCCATAACTTACCACATTTATCAAATCAACACCTTACTATATCAAAATAATATATAGAGGAAATTAAATTTTTATTTATAAAAGTTGGGGTCTTACATTAAATGGTGAAAAATTCTAAAATAACAATTTGTTAAAATTTCTTTAATATTTTGCATTTCATCTAATATCTTTTGACATGAACCTTCTTGTTGAAGTCTAACCATTTTGAACTGTGGACTTTTGAAATATGAACACGTTGGACTTTGAACTTTACATTTGGACTATGAACATTTTGACTTGAACTCTCTATTTGAATTGCGAACATTTTAAACTGTTAAATATTTCTTGTACCGTGAACCTAGCTTACTGGTGAACTTGCTATCTATGAATTTTGGACAATACCATTAGACTTGAACTCATTCCGATATTATGGATATCGTGTTGACAATTTGTACATTATTGGACTATGAACAAATTAAATTATTTTTTAAACACAAATAAATTGTAGATCTCTAATATTCATTCATTATTTTATTATTCCTATTATTTTTGTTTATTCTTTGTTGTTTGTACTAACCACCATGACTCAAGTTGTAGTGAATGTTTTGTCCTTCGTGCAAAGACTATATGGTTGTTGAGTGTTTTTAGCATGCGTGACAAAGACACGTAGTGAAAGTTCTCTTTGATCTGAGTGTAAAAAGGAACTTTTGTTTGGCATTATCATAATCATTGGTGTTATAGTTGATGTAATCTTGATAATAAATTTTAAATTGGATGAGATAATAAATATTATAGTCTATTTGACTCTCTTAATGGATTGTTATTATTTCCCTATAAGTTATTCGTTAAAAATTTATGATGTCTAGCATTTTTTAAATCTTTGATTTAATCACTATTGAATGCTAAAGATAATTTTATTTTTCGTTATCTTAGTCATGCTATTTTTTACAGGAGAATAAAGTGATGGTTTGAGTTAGTAGTTGTACTTATGCTCACCAAGTTATAGAATAATCTATTAATAATTGTAATAAGAACATAGAAAAAAAAATTCAAATAATCAAGTTTCAAATTTTAAAATCGAAGCAGAAACTTTTAAATTTGTTCCTAAAGTTGAAATCTATAAGGAAAGAAAAGTCAAATATTATAGTAAAAGTCGAGTTTATATAAGAAAATAATAAATTATAACCCTAAGTTTCATAAGATTTCGGGAGTGGTTAGCATGAAATTAATTTTTGACAAAAAATTAATACAGTGTCAACACGCAAGTCGGGTGGTGATTTTTCTCTGCGTGTCAGCGCTATATTGATCAATTGATCAACTTATCATGAAATTAACTTTATGATAATCGAATTTATAAATTTCATTCACTTTCGTTTATTAAGCTCGCTTAGAGTTAGTTGTATTGATATATATATATATATATATATATATATATATATATATATATATTTGTTTTATAAGTGAAAACAAATTAGAGCGATAATATATATTTTAACATATTTATATATATATATATATGTTTTATAAGTGAAAACAAATTAGAGCGATAATATATATTTTAACATATTTAGTTGCGGAGTATCATTAATAATTTTGCATTTTCTCAAAAATGAAGAAGTTTTAGTATCTCATCAATCCGCATATTTCTTTAAAAAAAATTTAAAAAAATTTCTAGAAGCAAAAGCATCCGTTAAACTCAAAATTAAAATTACTTTCACTCTCTTTTTAACTCTTCCACTTCGCCGGTTTTTCCCTCTTCTGTCTTCTCCCTTCCTCGGTCACTCTTTCTCTCTCCTAGTGCAGAAAACAATGTCGGGGAACCAGCTCGCCGGCGACGGTTCGTCGGCGAACTTGGCCGGGATGTCAAAGAATCAGCTGTACGACATTATGTATCAGATGAAGGTATATCTCTTACCCAATAATCTTCGTTCTGTTTTCCGGTTTCCTTTTTTCAAATTTATTTTTCTCCAAATCGTTGATATATAGGCTTACCTTTTTACTCCCTCTATGCAGACACTGATCGAACAGAACCATCAACAAGCAAGGCAAATACTCATCCAAAATCCTCCATTGACAAAAGTTCTCTTTAAGGTCTCCAAATTTAGGGTTTTTTCTTAAAATTCTTACTAATTTTCCTGGTTATTCTTGATTTTTTTTGTTACTGTAATTCTTTTGATTTTTCTATGTGATTATAAAATTAGGGTTCTATACACTGTTCAAACTATTGCTTTAAAAAAATTATTGTTCAAGTAGTGAATTTTTCAAATTTTTGCAATGAGGGCACGGGAGGTGAGGCTCATGAGGTATCCCTTTATAAATTATAATAACAATATTCTGAAAAATTATCAAAATACCCTTTTGTGCATATCTTGGGAGGGAGTGTATTCGAAAATT
This sequence comes from Panax stipuleanatus, assembly GCA_020205555.1. NCBI lineage: Eukaryota > Viridiplantae > Streptophyta > Magnoliopsida > Apiales > Araliaceae > Panax > Panax stipuleanatus. The sequence goes on along the minus strand of JAINUT010001222.1, from coordinate 4,995 downwards.
ATAAAAATACCTTTTTGTGCATAACATGTGAGGTAGTATTACGACGTGGTTTGAGGGCTCACGCAAGAGCTTGAGGTAGCCCTCACCTCCTTTTTGCCTTTTGTGATTATTTGACTGAAATGCCATTGAAGAGTATCCTATAGTTAGTCGAAGGAAGATATGGAAAAATAGGTGTGTGGATGTGTCACATTTGTAAAGAAGACAAACTATTCTAGGTTTTGTGAGATATCTGAACTACATAGAGATGTAAACAATCCGAGTTGGGCTTTGACTTTTGACAATCTTGAGATTGTTCAAAAGTTAAATGAGCCGAGTCGAATCAGACTTTAAATGAGTATGAGATTTGGTGTATGAGCTCGGCTTGTTTAGTAAACCAGTCGAGTTCGAGTTGAGCTTAAACACCTCGTTTCACTGTTTATTATAAAAACAAGAAAAAATAATTAATTAAATGCTAAAAGAGTCAGGCCTATACAAGCTGCGCTCGAGCCAGTCACCTTATTGTTTGAGCTTGACTTGTTTAACTAAATGGGCAAAGGAGTTTGTTCGAGCTCGGCGCCGTTTAGTCAGGCTTAGCCGAGCCAAGCCAAGTTTGCGGACAGCTCGGTTCATTTATAGCTCTAGAACTATATGAAGAAGCATCATAAAGACTATTAAATAAAATTGGTAGATTTAGAAACCTTGTATAGCACTTCTAGGTTTCCTATAATTCTCCCGTGGAGTCTTTAATAATTTTTTAACCCCTCACCGTAGTTACCTTTCTAAGATTTTTATTAGATGGAAATGTGATTGTTATATGGATTTGTAGTTATACCTCTACCTCAAAGTGGTTGTGGATAAACTTCACTTCAAGTTTGAAACTAGTTTTAAGCAATGTTCGAAAAAGCTAAAATCGGTACGAGGCGTTTTTCTCTGGGCTATGCTAGGCGTAAGCCTCGAGGCGGAAGCCTTGATTTAAAGACCTAAAAGTCCCCAAAAAATTATGAAAAAATACTAATAAAACTATAAAATAATTCATCATTATAATTAAGGTCATAGAAGACATAAATAACCAACGTCACAGTAATGTATCATTACAAAACAACATAATATCATCAAGTACTTATATAGTGATCATCAATCACTATGTAAGTATTGTATCATTCGTATCTAGCGGCTTGAATAATGGATCAAATCCTAGATCATCATCCCCATCACCATCATCATCATCACTATAATCACTAAGAGGATCCTCCATGGAATCATCATCGTATCTAATAGCTCTGTCATCCTCCTCATTGTCAGTGCTAAGATCTTCAAACTCAGGTTCTTCATCAACTAATTGCAATCCCTTCCCTTATCTATAAATAAACAATGTGAATATATATTTAATCCAAATGAGTATGTTTTTTTAAAGAACACTTTCAAGGCAACTTAAGTAATGACACTAACCTTTTGACATAGTTTTTGACGGCAAAGTGTTTCTCTTTCTCTTTTGACTTCCTTGTTTACTACTTGTCCCCGAGTCCCTTGCCCTCCAAGTGTAATCTCCCTCACATTAGTCTCTTCTCCCCCAACTGTCTTCTCATTCCCATGAGTCCTTTTCACCCTCCTCCATATCATCATTCCCAGAAGTCAGTCCGAGATATTTTCATCATTTCCCCCCGCAATCCACTCATTATCAGATGACACATTTTCAACAACCAATGGATCTTCTTCCGTTAGTGCCTTTTTCTTGATATGCCGATCTTTCAATTTTTTATTGTACATAATGTAAGCCAATGAGTTAAGCCTGGATGCGGACAGTCGATTCCTTCTCTTTGTATGTATCTATATTACAAGTAATTTAGCATTAGTGACAATGTCAGATCTCAATAAAATCTTAATAAATGATTTATATCTAATAAATACCTGACTGAAAGTACTCCCATTCCGCTCACACCCCGAAGATGAGCAAGTTAAACTTAGAATCTTCACTGCAAAGTTTCTTAATTCCGGAGTTTTCATCTCCATATGCAATCCACCAATCAGCTAGATCAATATTTAAAACATATATCATCTTATCCGGTACAAGTTTAATCAAAATGAAAGCATAACCATACATTAATCAACTGGTACTTACCGGGAGCACGTTCTACACGTGTTTTTGGCATTTGTGTAGCCAAATAACCCTTGCCTTAATCGGAATGCATCCATTTGCAAATCAGCTTTCTCTCTTTCCACAATGTTAGGAATAAGCTTGTCCATACAAGAGTACAATCCCACCTTAACTTCCGCATTGGCATAGAAATTGTCTTCATATTGAAATGAGGATTCAAATACTATGCAGCAGCGTGCAAATGCCGATGCAACTGATTATCCCACTTAGCATCTATTAGCTCCATCTCTCTTATAGGCCCCCTCCTCATTATCCAGATTTTTGCAATCTCTTCTTTGCATTGTCCATGGCACCATATAAAAATCTCATTCCCGGCATCTTCTCTGAATCTGCCATCCTCAATACACCCCTACTAGAGGTTTTGTGGTCTTAATGCATATCCCACGGCTACCCCAAAAATTCCTATCACTCAATATGATTTTTCTCGCCTCCTTACCTTCAGGTTTTTTTGCCCAAGCACAATTTGCCCACTCCCTAGATGTAAACATAGCCTCCAAAGGCTGTCTCAAGCTATGCATACTCTGCAAAGTTAAATACGCAGTGGCAAATCTAGTGGCGGCTGGCCGAACAAGGTCTTTATTAGTGTTTGCCCTCATCAATGCCAAGACCCATCCATGATTATATATGAAGTTGCTTACCTACATAATGACATTCATCAAAAAATAATAATAATTCAAGTATTCATTGAATAAAAAAAATTATAACCAAATAATAATAATAGTAATTACCTTCTTTGCCTTTGTCAAAGCATTTTTATGTTGAGGCAACTCTCCAAGCTTCTCAAGCATCAAATCAATGCAATGCGCGGCACACGGTGTCCACCACATACGTGGCCTCTTCTCCATTAACATCCTCCCTGCTGCCTTATAATTAGATGCATTGTCAGTGACTACTTGAATGACAAGGTCTTCTCCCACTTCCTCAACAACCTCATCAAGTAGTTTAAACATCAAATTAGAATCTTTAATTGCATCAGATGCATCAACAGATTTCAAAAATACAGTTCCATGGGGTTGTTTACAAGAAAGTTTATTAGTTGTCTTCCCCTAATATCTTTCCAACCATCCGACAAGATTGACACCCCCGTATGTGCCCAAGTCTTCTTTACCTCTTCAACAAAGGCCTTTGTAGTCTTCTCTTCCTCCTTCAATATCCAAGAGCTAAGCTCGTATGGGGTAGGGGGTTTCAAAGCACGACCATAGTTCCCAATAGACCGACACATATTTATAAATGAAGGACTATCTGCAACATTGAAGGGAATCCCGTTTTCAAAGAAGAATCTACCTATATCAAGACAGACTGCATTACGAGCCTCCTTTGAAAATACGGTACGCCTTGTAGTAGCATCATCATCACCAGCATCAACATCCACAACAAATCTGTCCATGGGTCCCCGAACTCCTCTCTCGGAGGCACTACCCACACTTGAACCTCCCATTCCCAAGGATGGATGACCACCATAATAAGACCCACTTTGTATTTTTTCAGCTTCATCTCTTTGTCTTTTCTCCTTGGAGTCCATATTTTTCTTCATATATGAAGCAAGCTCTTCCTTCACTTCGTTTGGTACTTTTTTGCAAGCCTCGACGTTACTATGATTACCCACAAGATGATTTTTCAACCTTGTAATCCCTCCTTTGCAAATTTTCTTACAAAAATTGCATTCCACATATAAATGAGCTTTATTAACTCCAGGGGCTGCAGTGCCATATTTCCATGCAGGATCTTTCTTACCCATAATCTTAATTCACTGTAAGTGTGTAATAAAAAAACCAAATATAAGAATACCATATATGTTAAATATATGTTAATCACAACATATAAAATATATGTTAATATGTATATATGTTAATATATAACAAATATATGGTAATAAGTTAAAAAACTTTAACAGAAATTAAATTTTTTAACAGAAATTAAAATTTTTTAACAGAAATTAAAAAACCTTAACAGAAAAAAAAAATTTAACAGAAATTAAAAACCTTAACAGAAATTAAAAATACATTAACATAAATTAACAAAACCTTATTATCTCAGCAGAAATTAAGGCTGGAAGCCTGGAACCCACGAGGACCAGCCGACGAGTCGACGACCCAGACCAGACGAAGAAGCCGACCCAGCCGACCCAGACAGACGAAGAAGAGGACCCAAGACCAGACGAAGAAGACGACCAGACCAGACCAGACGAGACGAAGGAAGAAGAAGGAGACGCGAAAGAGGCTGACGCGATTTTAGGTTAGCGAATTTATGAAACGAGTCTTTTAGGTTTTTTTAAAGCCAAACCAAGGCTCACGCCTCGCGTACGCCTCGAGGCGCAACGCCTTGAGGCGGACGCCTCGGCCGAAGAAGGCGCAAAGTTCGTCGAAGCTCACAATCGCGTACGCCTCGCCTTAGCCTTTCGCCGCCTCGCCACGAGGCGCGCCTCGTGGCGTACGCCTCGAGCGCTATTTTGAACATTGGTTTTAAGCCCTTATATAATCATTAAGATTATTACCTTTGTTATTTGTTATTATTGTTGAGAATCAATTGATAATGCTTGAGATGTAAACCATTTATAGTTAGCGACACTATATAAATGTTATTTGTGGTCTTGAAAGTGACTGTCAAAAATAAAGAAATGAAGAGGAAAGTTGAGCTCCAACTCGTCAAAAAAAATTATGCGCCTGTTTCTATCCTGATACATGGCGTGTTGTGCTGGAACTTTGCAATAGCTGCGTAAAAGCCTTTTACCACAAATTTATTGTTGTCAATAATCATTCAGATCATCTCTTGGTCTCGACTGCATCTTAATTGGCTGACATAGTTTTTCTAATTCGTCTATTTTACTAGGCACAAATTTTACTTGGAATGGTGCAGCCCTC
>JAINUT010001223.1:0-48275 GCA_020205555.1 Panax stipuleanatus | reverse complement strand
AAACCTCCCATTTCATCGATTTACCCAGATATATCCTTGTTTAACTTACTAACACATACATATATGCTTATTAACAGTCAATAGCAATTATCAATTCCCAATTTCATGAACTCTAACTAATTACGAATTTCATGTATTTACAGAAATTGAAGAGGAACAATGGAAATGAAAGACTATTCAGTGGTTCCATCATGTGTGTATGTTCATATAACAACAATATAAGGGTTCTACAAACCAATCATGAACCAATTGGCATAATCAAGAATTTCAACAAAACTCAGAAAACAACAATGGAGTTCTTTTGACAGAAAAATGAAAATGAAGACACGGAGGATTTATACCTCTGTTATGGAGTAAGCTTGCTGATGCTACTATATAAATTCCTTCTGAACTAAATAGACAATCACAGTATACTCTCTTCTCTTAGAAATATTTCAGCAATGAAATGAAGGTGCAGGGAGTTCCTTTATATAGAAGAATGAATACACAGTCCAAGCTTCTAACTCCCAAATCAAACTAACGGATTGTCAAATTGCATGAAGGTTATAGAATGGTAGGTATTTAGTTGTTAGAATCCATCATTAACACCACTCCCTTGCTCATCATTGCTACAAGGCTATGGAAATTTACTGAGTTTAAGGAGAAGCAATAGGCTTAGGCCATAATGGCTGTGCACGTGAATGAGGGAAAGGAGAGTGACTATTATATTGGGACAAGCCAAGCAAATCTCAGCATTCTCACAAATGGACTATATGCTACACTTATGTTATATATATATGTACTCTTAGGTTATAATTACAATGTTCTCCCCATAATGTAATAAATGCAATTTGAATACATATAATCTATGTACATTTTATCTTAACGATATAATACAATCGGATACTACCACATTACATTATATCATATATTATTAAATTGTATTACTCAACAATTATTTATAATAGATCCATGGTACATTATTTTAATGTATATCCACACATCATTTGTCACCTACACATATCATAACATATAGTTACTATACATTTAATTCGCATGCTTGCACATATAATTTCATCTTACAAATTGAATATTAATTAATATATACACATATCCTACATCAATCATATAATTGTTAACCTCCATAACAATTTAATTAACCTTTATATGATTAACTATCACTTTGATATAAACTCATTATATTTATAAACACGTTGCTCATTATTATTATGTTTCTTGCAATAATATCACATATTATTAATCAATCCTCATTAGTATTTTAAACAGTTAATTAATATTCTTCGATTAACAATTATATAGATTAATTGTTCGCTTAATTAATATAATCATTCTTATTACGTCACTGTGCCACACAAGGCAATCAACGAGTTTATCACAAACTCCACCAATTTCTCAATTATTATAATTATTCAATTATATATAATTGAATTAATTCATCTCATAACACAAAATCATTTGTATTCAAATAAATTCTCATTTCCATTAATATATTATTTAATAATATATGGAAATTCTCGGTATTACATTATATAAGCAATATAATTACAAATTTCATAAATTAATAAGAAAATACATCAATAATTATTTTTACCTGTCGAATATATGGTGGGAAGATGTTGGCCAAGACAACCGCACATACACGGATGGCCTCCTCCCGTACTACACCCATGAGGTCGTCAGCGGCAGCTGTAGGATCTATGAAGCCATGGACAACCTCTTGAACTAGCTGGTAGATCCGCTCGCGTGATGGTGCGCCTGACTGCACAACACTGCTCGCCATGCACCCCTCTATAATCCGCCGGAAGAAATCGTCGGATAATGAAGGGCCGCGCCCGATCCACTCGCACCACTACTTCCAATGGGTGGGCGCTGCCGTGATCTAGCAGCAGGGACTAGGGTGTAGGCTGGGACATGGGGAATGCCGACAACTCTACCCTTCTTCGGTCCCCCTGTAGCCTGCAGCCAGTCCTCCATCTCCTCATCCGCACGCGTAGAATCATCGACTAGAGTGTCACCTCTCTGGCTGCTTCGGGCCACAGCAAGGTCCTCGAATCATTCCTGAAAAAACACATTAATAGATGATATGCAAAATATAAACAAAAAAATACAAAAGAATGTTTGAATTTTAAATACATTCTAAATAAGAGTATTAAATAACTTACAGCAATGCGTTCTGCCTCAGGTGAGATATAACCACCTTCACCTTTCTTCTAGTGGGCGTGCCACCAAAACTCCAAGCGGGAGGGTGCATGCTTTAGACTTACCTCGAGTCTCTCCCGTAGAGGTCGTACGACTGAGACCCCGTGCAATGCGAGAGACGACTCTGCTGTCGGCAGCTGTATGCTGTGCCGACATCTTCTTGAAGGCCTCGCCGTCCCAAATGCTTCACATTTGGTCCACACCGCAGCAGAGATGAAATTTGGCCAGACATCCTTAAGTGTCTGTCCATCAGCCATCTTCGTCTGGGCCTTCTTCTTCCAGTCGTGGACCCACTTGTGCCAATTCATCTCCAAGTATTTATGTAGAACAGTCATGCCATGGGCTTCCTTCCCATCCTCAAAGCGGTAATATCTCTGCACATTACACATCAAGAATCTTAGTAGACAACATAAATCAAACTAACATATGAATGATCGAATGAATATAAAACTAACATATGAATGAATATAAACGAATGAATGAATTAATATAAAACTAACATATGAATGAATATAAAACTTAGTAGACAACATAAATCAAACTAACATATGAATGAATATAAACTAACATATATGAATGAATGACATCTTACCCTGAACTCAGCAATAATCAGCTGGCGTGTGCGGTCATCCACATCCGCCCACCTCATCCACGGCTTGAGAATCGGTTGCGGACGATCCCAAGCAACGTGTTCCTCGGCGTCGCGTCAAGGATACTACAATTAAATTAATACATTTGCAAAATAGAAAGAATATATAAGAACTAATACTTATGTTAATACTAAAACGGACTACGAAATTTACCTATTAGTCCCAACACGACAAATAATCGGCGCCTGGGGGGATTCCCTAGCAAGCCACGTGCTAGTCCCCGCGGAGGCCTACCTCGATCACCTATGTAGTGAAATACATCATTATTTATATAAACGAATATAATGTCAATACTATATAAAATAAAAAATAATCAGCTGTATCCCAAATATATGTAATTATACCTGATGATCCGGCCTGATCATCACCCCCACTACCTCCACGGCCCCCACGACCTGCACGCCCACCACGATCGCCGTGTGGTGTACGCGCCATATGTATATATACTATCAAATCATCAAAAAAACATTATTAGACATTCGTAAGCACAATATTTTTGAACAGTAACAAAGAGGATAACATATAGATACAACTAAAAGAACAACATAAATAGCCATCCTAAAAGGATACAACATAAATAGTAACCTAAAACAACTAACACCAGATTTAGTAGATTAAAATAAGTTAAAAATAATGATTGCACTACTACAAACTATTACATTTGAATACAACTAAAGGGACACAAAGAGTACATACTCCTAATCATTTATATAGTCAAAGCCATCAATATCAGAATCGTCATCTTCGAGCAGTAGATCTTCAATATCGTTGTCATCACCATCTTCATCATCCTCAACGATTTCTTCAATTATATCTACCTCTTCAAGAACATCGTCTTCACTTTCGACAGCGATGATATCATCCTCTTCTTCACTAGACTCACTAATAATTGTCACATCAGCAGGTGTGACACTAGTAGACTCGACTCGTAAAGGTTCATCGTCTGGACGAGGAGTTGTGCCATGAAAACCACGGGCTTTGGTGGTTATAACAGCATACCATGGGCTTACAAGAGTCTTAACACTCCGCACGTAGTACACCTGTGTTGCTTGACTTGCTAAAATAAAAGGCTCATTTGAGTTTAGTTTTGACTTAACATTAACAGTCACCAGTCCTGAATTTTTATCTACTCTAACTCCATTCTCAACATCAAACCAATGACAATTGAAGCAAACTAACTCTTTCTGGCCCCAAATTTGAGAACGACAACTTCTAGCAATCGTCCATACCAGGCATCCCAAAGATTATCGTAGCAGCTACCTTTAACCACAACACCAGAATCAGAAGAACCGAATTCCCCAATATCGCAGCACTTAAATCTGTAACCGTTGACAATGCAGCATGTATAAGTATCTACAGATCTTTTAGGGCCGTCGGCTATAAGCTTTAGTCGAATGTCAGCTAACTCATCTGTGAGGACCTAATGTACATGAACACAACATAGTATAAAGTTAATTACGCCATAAGATTATGTCTATGATGGAAGATTCATTGAACTGCAAATCGATTAAACTTATATGATCTTTAAACTATTGAACAAATTCTCTATTCCTCAAATTTTGCAAATCCCCATCCGATAAATCGAATTCGCTTCACGTATCTCAGCATCATATTGACTGCAATACAGTTATATACTTAATTTGTATGGAAGGAACTTATAGGCACAGTAACACAAGATATATAGTTAGGCTACTTACTTAATGTATGGCGCTACTTTTTTATGTTGACAAATGCATACAATGTGGCAGCTGCATACTCACTATCTGTCAAGAATCGCCTTTTTTCCCGCCAAATGGTTGTACAGGATGACTAAAGGCCGTTAATTCTCCACTTCCTCGTGCGTGACAGCCTCATTTCGACGTAAGCGATTGTGCCTCGTCTGAACATTCGGCTCAAAGTACAACGAGCAGAAATTAACAAGTTCCTCCATAACATAACTCTCAACAATTGACCCCTCTACACGGGCTCTATTCTTCACCTTTTGTTTTAGACGTTGCATATACCTATGTGTTATATATGCATGTATAAATTAGTAAACAAGAATGCACATTTCAGCGTATTAAAAACATTAATGTCATTACCTCTCGAATGGATACATCTATCTATATTGCACGGGACCGCTAAACTTAGCTTCGTATGGCAAGTGTATAGGCAAATGCTCCATTGAATCAAAAACGATGGAGGGAAGATCATTTCTAACTTGCACATTATTTCCACTATCTGCATTTCCATTTTATCCATGTCTTTGAGTTGGAGCTCCGTTAAGCATAGATCTCTGAAGAAATTAGAAAGCTCCGTCAGTGCTTCAACCACACGTTTCGGTAACAAGTCGATAAATGCCACGGGGATCAACTTCTGCATGAATACATAACAATCATGACTTTTGAGACCCCAAAACTTCAGCTCTTCGACTTTACAACACCTTGCTATATTCGAAGAATATCCATCTGGGAACTTCAGTCCACTGATCCAATTACATATCAATAGCAATTGTTCCCTAGTTAAAGTATAATCAGCTTGAGGCGTTACCGTCTTACTACCCTCCTGATACAGCCACAGATGTTCCCTAATGTTCATTTCTACTACCAAATCAAGCCTCGACTTATTGTTTCCTTTGTTCTACCACTGTATTTAGGACTGTATAAAAATATTATCAAATACGTTATTCTCAGTATGCATCGGATCTAAACAATGACGGATGCATAGTGTAACCCAATAAGGAAGGTCAAAGAACATGGATCTGTGTGTCCAGTTGTGATCCTTTTGTAACCATAAGCTCGCTCTAATCTGTGATTCTTCCCTAGAGGTGGAAATTTCAATGAGTAATCCAACTCAACACTGATGTCCCAGAAAGACGTCCAGGTACTTGACGTTTCTCTGTTTTTCGATTGAATTGTCTACTCATCCGTCGATAATGATGTTCAATCGGCAAAAACTATCTATGTTGCAAAAAACTCATTTTCCCCCATGTTTGAGCCGCATAGCTTTAACTGACCCCATGCACACGGGACATGACAAGGCCCCGTGAGTCGACCATCCACTGATCATTCCTAACGCCGGGAAGTCATTTATGGTCCACAATAAAGCTGCCCTCATGTCCAAATTCTGTTTAAGAGATACATCATAAGTTTGAACCCCTTTATCCCACAACATCTTCAACTCATCAACTAACGGACTGAGGTATACATTGATGTCTTTCCTCGGACTCTTATCACCTGGAATCAATAAAGGCATGAACATGTAGGGATCTTTCATGCACATCAAAGGCGGGAGGTTATACACAACAATAATCACCGGTCAAGTAGAGTAGGGCTTGGTGTAAGGCCCATTAAACGGATTAAACCCATCAGTAGCAAGTCCAAGCCTAACATTGCGAACCTCTTCAACAACGAGGGGTGATTTTTCAAAAAATTTTGCTCAAGCCCATCTGCCGGGTGCGTCAGTTGACCTTCAACTATGTCCCGTGTAGAGTGCCATCTCATATACTCGGCAGTATGTGTTGACATAAACAACCGCTGAAGCCTCGGTGCAATGGGAAAGTACGTAAGATCTTTCTCGGCACGTCTTTTCCTTTGCGCTGTTCACAGTATCTAGTTGTACCACAATATCACATGGCCTTTTATCTTTATTGACATCACCGTAATACAACATACAATCATTCTTACAAGCATCAATCTTCTCATACCCTAGATTGAGCCTTTTGACCATTTTCTTCACATCAGTACGACTCCGGTAACTTATTGTCTGCAGGTAAGCACTCCTTCACAATGTTTAGCAGTTCATTAAAACCTCTCTCGCTACAGTCATGCTCATTCTTGAAGTGTAAAACTTAGTCACGGCAGATAAAATGGTGTGCTTTTCGTGCACGTCATACAATGGCGTTGTTTCTTCATGCAATAACTCATAGAAACCCTTAGCCCTGTCATTCGGCTCTTGCTCGACGCTACTGTCGTCCCTGTCTGTATTCCACTGAAGTATGAACCAGCAGCTTCGACTATCATATTAGTACAATCAAGGTTTTGTCACCTCTAGATTTCAGTTCTAATTCATGTTCATCCAACCAGGTTTCCCCATGATAGATCCATGTCGTATAACCCTGCTTAAACCCATACGCAAATAAGTCACACATGACATCACTCCTTTCCTTCCACACTTCATTCACACACCTCTTACAAGGACATCTGATCTCATCGCCGCTGACTTGCTCAAAAGCGAAATTGAGAAACTGTTCAACCCCACTACGGTACTCAGAGCTAAGCCACTCTTATCAGTGGTTACCCTACGTTCCATCCAACTTCGATCATAGACATCTTGGACAACTGTCTGCTATATATATGGAAAGTTAGACAAACACAATCAAGTCTCCAAGTTAATGTATATACAAGCTTATGAGTTTCCTAACTTCATCTCCCACTCTAACGGGTCAGGCTTCTATCCCATTCCCGGATGTGTCGCCTCACTGATGCCAACAACTTGAACACATCTTTAAATTTTTTAGAAATTTCGGCGGTACCTCCCCATGGTCTTCAAGTACACGAAATAGACTAACACATCGTAGTCTAAATATGCACCCGAAGAACATCAAGAGATATATACTAACCAAAATTCAAAAATATAAAGACGTGCTCAAGTCGTTAACACCAACCTAAGTGAGATCGAAACTTACAAGAACAGTCCCAAAACGGGGACTATTTGAGATTCACTCATACTAAGTGAATCTCAAATGGGTTTCTAAGCTTCCTAAACTATATAAAAATATATGTGCATGTGAAAGTAAGGATTATTCTATATAACTACACATTCACCTTTCAAATCATTAATGCCAACAATGTGAAGTAAAATAAGTTTCATTATGTTAGTAATGTAGAGGGTGTGAGAGATTACAAAAACTCCATCTATTTTCTTTTCTTTTCTGTTCATTAAAAAATACAAATAGCAAAGGTCAATCAACATTGGATATAAATTAAAATGTTTTGACTTCTACTTTTGTTCCTATGTTAAGACAAGCAAACACACAATATAGGAAAGATATATATCAAAAGAATAGAAACCTGAAATTGAATCAAGTCCAAATGCTCAAAGACCAAATTTTGTACAAAAGAGTTACCTCTTTCTACTTCTGCAAGAAGCATATTAATTTACTGTCAACTATGATGGCTTCATAACATCAAAGATACAATAGCATGATCAAGCCGTTATAAAGAATTGTGGATTTGAACCCATGAATTACGGTTGAAAGATTATTTATGATTTAGAGAGAAAACTTGAAGGAACATAAGTGGTGTATGATTAAAAATAACCTACGAAAATATATTAACCAAATTGTGTCTGATTAAAGAATTTTATCCATTAGTGAACATCAGAAGACCACATGCTAATAAAGAGAGGAACCATAGAAATGCAATGCTATATATATATAAACAAAATAAAAATGTCAGTGGATAAATAAAAGACTAAGAACAATAATACTTCTTCTAACAAAACATTCGATTGCCGGCCTTAAATTCGAAACAAATGATAAACACTAAGCCGACGTGGGTAGGGCTAAAAATAGAATGTCATTCTCGATGGTAAAGCCGTCGCCATTAACCCCGTCGATAATGACTCATTGGTGACGGCATCCCCATCGCCATTAATTCTAGGCCCCGTCGCCAGTGATTTTCCCTCCACCGCAAAATTTTCCCACCAAATACCTCATTGCCGACAGGACACATTCACGACGGCTATCCCGTCGACATTGACTATATTATTGACAGTAAAACTGTCGTCGGCAATGACCCTTTAACAAGCCCCAACTATAGTACCACCTATTGCATTACCAATTTATACAATAGAACTAACACTGAGGTGTATGAAAAAATGTGTCTAACATTCAAAAAGTATAAATTAGATATAACACAAATTAAAACATTAGAACTTAGAACTTATAAATTATATAAACACATACAAACTTAACATATCCATAACAAATTTAACTTATAAATTATGAAATCACATTAGAACTGAACTTAGCTTCTTTGTCAGTAGCCCGAATGAATGTCAATAGCCCAAATGAAAACACAAATTATATAAACACATACAAATTAAACCCTAACCTAATAACATTGGAACTTATAAATTAAAGCCTAAGAATATGTAAATTTAACTTATTGATTGAATTAAGTAAACATACCTCAAGAACCAAATAGGATATGGGATGAAAATAGGAGTACAGAATAGTGGGAGTGGGAGAGAAGACAGTGGCCAGAAAAGGGGAGGAAGAAAAGGAAAGGCAGGGGCGGGAGAGAAGACAGTGACCGAACGGCGACGAGATCGACGGCGACGAGGAGCTGGCGACGGCAGTGCCGACAACGAACCAAAGAAAGAGAGGGAATGAACAGAGCGGCGAGAGAAAAACAAAGAGAGCGGAGATCAGAAACTGAAACTTTGGGGATTAAATAAAAGTCATTCTCGACGGCAGGGACCGTCGATATTAAGCCCGTCTCCATTGAGTCATTCTCGCGGCTATACCGTCGATAAGAGCTTTTTACCCCGTCGCCATGTCTTTCCCTCGGGCGCGAAAAAAATTCCCACCAGATTCTGGCCCGGAAAGGTCATTCTCGACGGGTTACATTGGCGATGGAATATGCCGTCTGCAGTGAGGTCTTTCTCGACGGGCTTCACGCTGTCGCTATTAGTGTCGTCGCCAATGACCAATTTTTTGTAGTGATATTTTATGCAAACATGCTTCGCATGTTTAATAAAATGACGCGTATTATATATATTATATATATATATATATATATATATATATATTTGCATGTGCGCTAAATAAGATGAGACAAATAATAACAAACCCCTCAAAGAATCATATTAAGTCTAAAGCATTCAGAGATATTTGGAATATCGAATGTCGCCTTCTAGCATGCTAAAATTAATAGAGTATTAAATATTTATACGAGTTTGTTGTGCTATCCACAAGACAAGTATTGCATATTTAAGATATTAATTTAATCACATTTGATGCTTATCAAGAAAAATTGAACAATATTATTTTGTTGTGTTATCCACAAGGACAATATTTTTTTTTTGAATTTATGGAAGTGCTAAGTTGGACTTAATTTAAAGCATTTTAGTTCAGATGTGCACACACTTGACCATTAGGACTTAAGAGGCAAAATAAAAAGGGATTATATGTTGATGTAATTGACAAAGAGTTGTCTACCTATTTATTTATATATCGTTTGTTGTACTATCCACAAGGCTATATACATTTGAAATGGGATCCTTATTCTCACTAGCAAATCTTTAATTAAATGTTGCCGAACTATATAAGTGAGGTAATTAGTTTGAAGAAAAAATAGTGGGAGATACCAATCTAAAATAAGACCTAATTTATTTTGGTATATAAAAATTAATTAAATGAATGTTTGCTAAAATATTGTCTTTTCCACATACAGAAATTAAAAATGTCATAATCACTAATTTTATTGGCGTAATATACTTGATGCAACAAACTAACCGGGCCAAATTACACGGAATGGTTAAGGAATCTGAGAATAGTTCTCACTGCTGAAAAGATTTCTTATATCCTAAATTTACAGTCCCTAGAACTGTTCCAGAATCAGCCTCTGAGGAAGAGATGTCACCATTATAAAGTGGCAAGATGATGCATCTGTGGCTCAATGCATCATGCTCGCATCCATGAATAGCGAACTTCAGCGTCAATATGAAAATATGGATGCTCCTACTATGTTGCTTCACCTCAAGGAGTTGTATGGTGAACAAAGTAGGACAGCTAGATATGAGATATTTAAGGAGCTCTTCCGATCTCGGATGACTGAGTGCACTGTCGTTGAGACTCATGTCCTAAGGGTGATCAATCTGATTAAACGCCTTGGACAACTTGGGTTCGTCATTGATGGGGAGTTGAGTCAAGACTTGGTCTTTCAGTCACTCCCTGAGACCTTCTCGCAGTTCGTTGTTAATTTTCACATGAATAAGTTAGATGTCAGCTTTCCTGAATTACTTAGCATGTTGAAAACTGCAGAAGGTCACTTCCCATCCAAGAACAACCATGTCTTAATAGTGGATTCTTTCAAGAAAAGGAAAAGGCCCAAGGTATCTTCTATAAAGAAGAAATCTAAGAAGGCTAAGGGCAAGGCGAAAGTGAAGGATCAAAAGAAACCTGATCCAGCAAAAAAAGAAATCTGCTTCCATTACAATGAGCCTGGTCATTGGAAGAGGAACTGCAAGAAGTTTATGGCAGAGAGAAGCTTGGAAAAGCTTTGACTTCCAATCATGGATTGTTGATGATTGAAATTAATTTTTCAAAAAGTCAAATTCTACTTGGGTATTGGATACCGGCTGTGGTTCTCACATATGTAATACTGTGTAGGGACTGGTCAGAAGTAGAAAGATGAACAAGGATGAGGTTGTCCTACGACTGAAAAATGGAGCAAAGGTTGCTGCATTAGTTGTAGGCACTTATTGTTTGGCACTAGCCTACGAGCAAGTCCATTTATTTAAATAATTGTTATTTTGTTCCGAATATCATAAGAAACATTATTTCTATTTTCGTATTAGATATGGATGGATTTGAAATTATAATAAAGAACAACAGTTGTTCTATTTATAATAATAATATTTTATATGGTGTTGGTATTTGTGAAATGGACTTTATATACTTGACTTACATGAAATATATATTTCAAATTGAACAAACTAAGAAAGTAAAAGAGATGATGTTAATTATACCTATATGTGGCATTGTAAACTCGGTCATATCAATGAAACAAGATTATCCAAGTTGCATAAGGATGGGTTCTTAGAGCTATCTGATTATGAATCATATCCAACTTGTGAAACTTGTGAATCTTGTCTCATGGGTAAAATGACTAAATCTTCTTTTAGTGAAAAAGGAGAAAGAGTTACAGAGTTGTTAGCGTTAGTTCACACAGACATTTGTGGACCTATGATAATGAATGCACGGGGAGGGTATTCTTATTTTATTACTTTTATTGATGATCACTCAAAATTTGAATATTTGTATTTAATGAAATACAAATCTAAATCATTTGAAAAGTACAAAGAGTTAAGAAGTGCAGTAGAGAAATAAACTGGAAAAAGTATGAAGATTCTTTGATCAGATCGAGGTAGTGAATACTTAAGCGGTGAGTTTCTCAATTGTCTCAAAGAAAATGGTATAATCTCACAATGGACTCCACCAGGTACACCACAGTTAAATGGAGTATCTAAAAGGAGAAATCGAATATTGTTAGACATGGTTCATTCCATGATGAGTTTTACCGATCTTCCAGTATCGTTATGGATTTATGCCCTAGAAACGGCTGCATACCTACTTAACAAGATGCCTACCAAATCTGTTCCCAAGACTCCATATGAGATGTGGACAGAGAAGAAATCCAGTCTTAGGCATGTTAAGATTTGGGGATGTCCAACTTACGTGAAAAGATTTCAAAATAATAAGCTTGAGACAAGATCTGAAAAGTGTACGTTTGTGGGATATCCTAAAGAAAGTTAGGGATACTATTTCTACAATCCTACTGAGCAAAAGGTGTTTGTTGCGAAATACGCTGCCTTCTTGGAAAAGGAGTTTATCCTTGAAGGGGATAGTGGGAGGAAAATAGATCTTGAAGAAATTCAAGAACGACAAACCACTACAGATCAATTGGATGAACCTGTCCAAGTAGAGACACCTTCTATACAACACCCTATTCATAAATTTGAAAGAGTATCGAAGATACCTGAAAGGTATTAATTCGTCATAGAAGATGACGATGAGGTACACCTCATGAATGATGATGATCCATTGAATTACGAACAGACTATGAGTAATTAAGATTCAGAAAAATGGTAGATGGCCATAAAATTTATAATAAATTTTTGAAGCAATTCACAAGACCATTTGGATTTTACTTGCGATTGTAGCTTATTATTACTAGATCCGGTAAAATGGACGTGGAGACGCCCTTCCTCAAATATATATATTATTAGAGGAGAATGTATGTATGATACAGCCAGATGGATTTGTTTTAATGGTTGAAGAAAATCATATATATAAGCTACAACAATCCATTTATGGGTTGTAGCAAGCTTCTCAAAGACAGAACATTCATTTTGATGAGACAATCAAAAGAGTTTGATTTTATCAAAAATGAGAATGAACCTTGTGTGTACAAAAAGGTTAGTGGGAGCGTTGTTTCATTCCTTGTATTATATGTTGATGATATAATACTGATAGGGAATGACATTCCTATGCTACAATCGATCAAAATAAGATTTTCTAAACATTCCTCCATGAATGATTTGGGTAGAACATCCTACATTGGGGATATAAATATGTATATATAGATTTAAAAGGATGTTCTGCTGAACCTAAGGAACGTATATTCATTAGATGCTAAAGGCGTTTAGCATGGCAAACTCCAAAAAGGTGTCTCATGATGATGAGCAATGGAGTGTATCTCTCTTAAATTCTCCTCAATAAAAGAAAAATCGCATGAGTTACAATCATGTATGCAATGAAATATACGAGACTTGATGTTGATCAGTCAGATTTTGGACAAGATCATTGTAGGACAGTGATAAACATCCTAAAGTACTTCACTGACACTAAGGATGTCATCATGACACATGATGGGTCTGAATTATACTAGAGGACTAAACAGACTCAAGTTTTCAGACTAACCAAGACAACAGCAAATCCACTATAGGGTAAGTCGTTACTTTGAAGGTGGTGCAGTGAATTAGAAAAGTTCAAAATAGGAAAGGTTGCAGGTCTAGTGACAAAGACAAAGTATATAACTGTAGGTGAAGCTACAAGTTGATGTTTCGGATGAAAAGTTCATTACAGAACTAGGAATAGTTCCTAAGTCTCAGCTTGAATCCAAACATGTGTTGCAGCACTTTAATTAAAGAAATCATTGAAAGAAGAGAAGTCACTGAAGAGATAGTGAACTCTCAAGATAACATTGCAGATCCATTTACTAAAGCTTTAACATAACAACAATTTGATCATCACTTAGAGAAGATGGGTATGAGATACCATATCGATTGACTTTAGTGCAAGTGGAAGATTGATAGTAGTGTGCATATAAGTTAATCATGTATAATGATAAAGCACATACTTTGTAAACAATCTTATTTATTTATTAATAAAAGAATTCATTTATTAAAGGCATATAATTATCTACATGATGCTGTTTTTATAATATATAACTAATCCATAGTTTAAGCAATGCTTTTAAAATCATGATGTTGATCATGTTAATAAGATCTAAATTCTTAGAAAGCATAAAACTAAAATAGTTCCCAATTATTGAATTATTAAAAAGGGGATTAGTAAATCCAGATAGATTGGTACATATATTTCTTGCTCATTGGATGAGGATGATTGATCTCATGATCATTTGTGTTGAGACACTAAAGCAAGTATGTAGGTGCTTATTGGAGAATAAGTTCACTGAACGTGACTCACTATGGAATACCTAATGGAGTTTTACTTGCCTGTCAATAGGAATTCTTAATGTGATAGTAGTACAAGTGATCGTTGAACTTGAGATCATCATAGTATCTTGTGTGTAATGAATTATACTTTGACTTATTCCTTAAGACCCTTAGGGTATATCAAAGGGTATGCTTGGGTATAATAAGTTACATATGGAGATAATGAATGGTCAATAAAGAATCTACCACTTCTAGTAAAAGAAGAGATATGTTCTATGCGATTCGTTAAATGACAACCCAGTAGTCCTTGGCCAAGGCAGAATGAAATTAAAAAGGTGTTTCTAATTTGCATTATTTGGAGTTGTGCATTTTCTAATCGAAATACTTATAATTAAATAAAATTAGACTTGACAGTAATTTCATGTCTTATATTTAATTGGGACATTGTATGGTGAAAGGATTGAATTGTACGGTAACTATTTACTCATAGGTTCTTTTATGATTAATGTTGAAATCTATATTATCTGGAAAGTCGTTGATCGCTAGGGAGGCTTATCCCTATTGTAGAATAAATATTATTTATTTAAATAGATTATTAGTTTAATTTATTTATTTAAATAAGATTAGAATTGTTCTAATTGATTTATTCACAACCGGTTTAATATGGAGAACCCAAAGGGTCACACCATAAAAGGAAGAATAATTATTTAAAAGGTAATGTCATAATTGTAATAATACATTAAGTGTAATTAATTTGATCTATGGTGATAGAATAAATTAAATAGCTTAATATTTATTATTTAATATTTTGAAAATATTAAATATAAATTAATAAGAGAGCCTTATTAATATTATTATAATTATTATTATTTTAATTTCTAAAGGAGTTTAGGAATTAATTTAATATTAGTACTCTCATTTATTCCTAATAAGATTAAGAGGCAAATTAATTAAATAAATTTAATTAATTATTCCCAATGTGGTGGGAAGACTAAATTAATTAAAGGAATTTAATTAATTAAATGAAACCCTATGTCTAATAGGATTAGAAGAGTCGACCAATATCTATATAAGAGGAGTCTTATAATAGATATCAGTTGATGCAATTCTAATTGTTGGAGAGTACTCCTTTTCTATAGAGGATAGAAAACTAGGGTTTAGCCAACCACCCTACTTCTTGATAATTCCTTTTCATTGGTGGATCACCTCTAGAGGCCAAACACTTGGGTGGCTAACGTTGATCAAAGGAAGGAATCTACCCCGGATATTCAAGGAGATCGCGACGAACAAGGACTTGAACTTGTACCTGTGGAAGCTTCGTTCTACAAGGGTATGATTCCATAACTTCTTATTTATCGTTTTAAATTAATAATATGCGTAAAGGATGATCCGGGTAATGGTTTTGTAAAAAATTTTAAACTCAGATATACCATGCTTCCGCTAATTTTTGCAATTTGAATGCGCCATAATTTTGTACAAACCCAACATGAAGACCATCGTCAAATTCAAATCCAAGTATTGGAGGAGGCACACCTACCCAAAACCATTGATACTGAGAAATTCCAGCACCTAATCAGCCATGAATTGGACAGTAATGTGATATCATTTACCCATGACGATATACCGGCCGAGGGAACTGGGCATCGTAGACCATTGCATATCGCTGTTGTATCATCTGGATACATGGTAGGAGGCGTACTAATTGATGGCGGATCATCCTTGAACATCTGTCCACAGGATACTCTGGATAGGATGAAGATCAACCAGAATCGGATTCGGGAAAGCCATGTAGTGGTGCGAGCATTCGGCGGATCAAGAAGGGATACAGTTTGGGAAATTGAACTTTCTGTAGAGATTGGCCCGTTCACCTTCAATATACCTTTCCAAATCCTGAAAATCATTACCAGATATAATCTGTTGCTGGGACAACCATGGATCCACATGGCCGGGGCTGTTCCTTCAACTCTTCATCAGTAATTAAAGTACATTGTCAACGGCAATCTGGTCACTGTCAGTGCAGAACCTGACTATCCTATCCATAATCTAGGAGATATGCCCCTGATCAGCTTGAATGAGGGTATTGAGCCCGCCAGTTTTCAAGCCTTTGAAGTAAGCAATCCACGATACCACTCTGTGGGTGCGCCAACACTAACTCCCTGGATATCTCAAGAAGTGATGGCAGTTGGCCAAGAGATGGTTTCTAGAGGACATCGACTAGGTCGAGGATTGGGGAGAAATGTCCAGGGAATCAAGAACCCGATCCACATACCCACGCAGTTGGGAAGGGATGGATTAGGATACTCTGGTGAATCCAGACATCGTAATCCTCACAAGCACATGCCAGTTAATCATCTGATTCATCTCAAGCCAGACCTCAGTGAAGTTGGATTTAAGGAGCCGTTCAAGAAGTGTTGGGTTTGCTAGAAACATAAGCATGTAATCAAATTACATAAACGCAGCGGAAGGGATGAAAAATCAATTTTTAAAATTTTCTTACAAACCCTTAACCATGATCTTTCTTGTGCGTCAATTATAAGTCAATACATAGAAGGAGATGATGGAATTATACCTTTGAAGATTCAAGCTTTCTCAGGTACAAGTTCTACTCCTTTGATTCCTTTGATTCCTTTGTAGTGGCTCCTTCCCTTGATCAATGTCAGCCACCCAAATGTTTGGCCACTAACGGTGATCCACCAAGGAAGATGAAGAACTCAGGAAGATGGGTTATTGGCTTAACCCTTGTTTCTATCTCTATAGAATATGTGTACTCCCAACCTTTGGAAAAATTCACGTACGTTATTTCTGATATAAGACTCTCTTATATAGATATTAAGTTAACCCTCCTAATCCAATTAGAATAGGGTTTTATTTAATTAATTAATTAAACACTTTTAATTAATTTATATCCTAATCTTATTAAGATTGAGAGAAAGTACTTATATTATATTAATTCCTAAACTCCTTTAGAATTATAATAATAATAATAATAATAATAATAATATTAATAAGACTCCTCTTATTAATTTATATTTAATATTTCTAAAATATTAAATAATAAACATTAAGCTATTTAATTTATTCTATCACCATAGATTAAATTAATTACACTTAATGCATTATTACTATTATGTCATTTTCTTCTTAAATAATTCTTTTTCCTTTTATGGTGTGACCCTTTAGGTTCTCCATATTAAACCGGTTGTGAATAAATCAATTAGAACAATTCTAATCTTATTTAAATAAATAAATTAAACTAATAATCTATTTAAATAAATAACATTTATTCTACAATAGGGATAAGCCTCCCTAGCGATCAACGACTTTCCAGATAATATAGATTTTAACACTAATCATAAAAGAACCTGTGAGTTAATAGTTACTGTACAATTTAAACCTTCCACCATACAATGTCCCAATTAAATATAAGACATGGATTTACTGTCAAGTCTTAATTTATTTAATCATATGTATTTCGATTAAAAAATGCACAACTCCAAATAATGCAAATTAGAAACCTCTTTCTAATTTCATTCTACCTTGGCCAAGGATTCCTGGGTTGTCATTTAACGAATCACATAGGACATATCTCCTCTTTTACTAGAGGTGGTAGATTCTTTATTGATCATTCATTATCTCCATATGTAACTCATTATACCCAAGCATACCCTATATATACCTGAAAAGGCCTTAAGAAATAAGTCAAAGTATAATTTGTTCTATACAAGATACTATGATGATCTCAAGTTTAAGGATCACTTGTACTACTATCACATTAGGAATTCCTATTGACAGGCGAGTAAAACTCCATTAGGTATTCCATAGCGAGTCACGTTCAGTGAACTTATTATCCAATAAGCACCTACATACTTGCTTTAGTGTCTCCACACAAATGACCATGAGATCAGTCATCCTCATCCAATAAGCAAGCAACATATGTACCAATCTATTTGGATTTATTAATCCCCATTTTAAAAATCCCACGATTGAGAACTATTTTAGTTTTTAAGCTTTCTAAGAATTTAGATCTCATTAGCATGATCTCATCATGATTCTAAAAGAATTGTTTAAAACTATGGGTTATTTACATATTATAAAAACAGCACCATGTAGATAATTAAATGCCTTAAATTAATATTTTATTAATAAATAAATAAGATTGTTTACAAAGCATGTGCTTTATCATCATACATGATTGGCTTGTATGCACACTACTATCAATCTCCCACTTGCACTAAAGCTAATCGCCATGGTATCTCATACCCATCTTCTTTAAGTGACGATCAAACTACTGTTGCGTTAGAACTTTAGTAAATGGATCTGCAATATTATCTTGAGAGTCTATATGCTCTTCTTTCAATGATTTCTTTAATCAAAGTGCCGCAACACATGTTTTAGATTCAAGATGAGACTTAGGAACTATTCCTAGTTCTGTAATAAACTTTTCATCCGAAACATCAACTTGCAGCTTCACTTACAGTTATATACTTTGTCTTTGTCACTAAATCAGCAACCTTTTTCTGTTTGGAACTTTTCCAATTCACTGCACCACCTTTCAAGGTAATGACTTGCCCTATAGTGGATTTACTGTCGTCTTGGTCAGTCTGAAAACTTGAGTCTGTTTAGCACTCTAGATTTATTCAGACCCATCACGTGTCATGATGACATCCTTAGTGTCAGTTAAGTACTTTGGGATGTTTATCACTGTCTCACAGTGATCTTCTCCAGAATCTGACTGATCAACATCAAGTCTCGTACATTTCATTGCATACATGATAGTAACTCATGCGATCTCTCTTTTACTGAGGACAATATTAGAGAGATACACTCCATGGCTCATCATCATGAGGCACTCTTTTGGAGTTTGCCATGCTAAACGCCTTTAGCATCTAATGAATATACGTTTCCTTAGGTTAAGCCGAACATCCTTTTAAATCTATTAATACAGATTTATATCCCCAATGCGGGATGTTCTACCCAAATCATTCATGGAGGAATGTTTAGACAACTTTATTTTGATTGATTTTAGCATAGAAATTTCATTCTCTATCAGTAATATATTATCAACATATAATACATGGAATGAAACAGCGCTCCCACTAACCTTCTTGTACACACATGGTTCATCTTCGTTTTTGATAAAATCAAACTCTTTGATTGTCTCATCAAAACAAAAGTTCTATCTACGAGAATCTTGCTTCAATCCACGAATGGATTGTTGTAGATCATATACATGATTTGCTTCAACCATTGAAACAAAAACCATCTGGCTGTATCATCCTAATAATGTATATTTAAGGAAGGGCGTCTCCACGTCTATTTTGTCAAATTAAGTAAAATAAGCTGCAATCGCAAGAAAAATCCAAATGGACTTGAGCATAGCTTCCAAATCCATTTTAGATTTTATGGTCATCTACCATTTCTCTGAGTCTTTATTACTCATAGCCTGTTCATAATTCAATGGATCATCATCATTCATGATGTGTACCTCATCGTCATCCTCTATAACGAATCCATACCTCTCAGGTATCTTCGGTACTTTTCCAGATTTATGAACAGGGTGTGGTACAGTACGTTCTTCTACTTGGTTAGGTACCTGACTTTGATCCGTGGTAATTTGTGGTTCTAGAACTTCTTCAAGATATATCTTACTCCCACTGACCCCTTTATGGATAAACTCTTTCTCCAAGAAGGTAGCATGTTTCACAACAAACACCTTTTGATCAGTAGGATGATAGAAATAATACCCTACAGTTTCTTTAGGGTATCCCACAAATCTACACTTATCGGATTTAGTCTGTAGCTTATCATTTTCAAACTTTTTGACATAAGCTGGACAACCCCAAGTCTTAACATGCTTACAATTTGGTTTCCTCCCTTTCCACATCTCATATGGAGTCTTTGGGGCGGATTTGGTAGGTACCTTGTTAAGTAGGTATGCAGCCGTTTCTAGGGCATAACCCCAGAAGGAAATTGGAAGGTCGGTAAAACTCATCATGGATCGAACCATGTCCAACAGTGTTCGATTTCTCCTTTCAGATACTCCATTTAACTGTGGTGTACCTGGAGGAGTCCATTGTGAGATTATACCATTTTCTTTGAGAAAATTGAGAAACTCACCGCTTAAGTATTCTCCACCTCGATCTGATCGAAGTATCTTAATGCTCTTGCCCGTTTGTTTTTCTACTTCACTTCTGAACTCTTTGAACTTTTCAAATGATTCTGATTTGTATTTCATTAAATACACATATCCAAATCTTGAGTGATCATCAGTAAAAGTAATAAAATAAGAATACCCACCCCGTGCACTTGTTGTCATAGGTCCACAAACGTCTATGTGAATCAATGCCAACAACTCTGTAACTCTTTCTTATTTTCCACTAAAAGGAGATTTAGTCATTTTACCCATGAGACAAGATTCACAAGTTGGATATGATTCATAATCGGATAGCTCGAGGAGCCCATCTTTATATAACTTGGATAATCTTGTTTCATTGATATGACCGAGTCTATAGTGCCACAGTAGGTATAATTAATATCATCTCTTTTTCTTTTCTTAGTTTGTTCAATTTGAAATATATTTTCTTGTAAGTCAAGTGTATAAAGTCCATTTCGCAAATTTCCAATATCATATAAAACATCGTCTTTATAAATAAAACAACCATTGTTCTTTATAATAACGTCAAAACCTTCCATATCCAATATAGAAATTGAAATAATGTTTTTAATAATATTCGAAACATAATAATAGTTATTAAGATAAATGG
This sequence comes from Panax stipuleanatus, assembly GCA_020205555.1. NCBI lineage: Eukaryota > Viridiplantae > Streptophyta > Magnoliopsida > Apiales > Araliaceae > Panax > Panax stipuleanatus. The sequence continues at coordinate 27,214 of JAINUT010001223.1, read as the reverse complement.
ACTTGCCCGAAGGCATTGCTAAACAATAAGTTCCTATAGCTAATGCAGCAACCTTTGCTCCATTCCCCACTCGTAGGATCACCTCTTCATTGTTCAGCTTTATACTTCTGACCAGTCCCTGCACAGTGTTACATATGTGATACCCACAGCCGGTGTCCAATACCCAAGTAGAATTATGACTTTCAGAAAAATTAATTTCAATCATAAACAAACCTTGATTGGAAGTCGAAGATTCTCCAAGCTTCTTCTCTGCTAGAAACTTCTTGCAGTTCCTCTTCCAATGTCCCGGCTCGTTGTAATGAAAGGACATTTCTTTAGCTGGTTTAGGTTTCTTTTGTTCCTTTTTTTTTCCCCTTTCCCTTAGCCTTCTTGGATTTCTTCTTTTCAGAAGACACCTTGGGCCTCTTCCTTTTATTGAAAGAATCCACCATCAAGACATAGTTCTTCTTAGATGAGAAGTGACCTTCTGCAGTTTTCAGCATGTTAAGCAGCTCAGGCAAGCTGACATCTAGCTTATTCATGTGAAAATTAACCACAAACTGCGAGAAGGTCTCAGGGAGTGACTGTAAGACCAAGTCTTGACTCAAATCCCCATCCATGACGAACCCAAGCTGTCCAAGGTGTTCAATCAAATTGATTACCTTCAAAACATGAGTCTCGACGGCAGTGCCCTCGGTCATCCGAGATCGAAAGAGCTCCTTAGATATCTCATATGTAGCAGTCCTACTCTTTTCACCATACAACTCCTTGAGGTGAAGCAGCATAGTAGAAGCATCCATATTTACGTGCTGACGCTGAAGCTCGTTATTCATGGATGTGAGCATGATGCATTGAGCCACAGATGCATTATCTTGCCACTTATTGAAAGTGGCAATCTCTTCCTCAGAGGCTGTTTCCGAAACAGATTCAGGGATAGTTGAATTTAGGACATAAGAAATCTTTTCAGCAGTGAGAACAATTCTCAGATTTCTTAGCCAGTCCTCATAATTCGTGCCGGTAAGCTTATTTGCATCAAGTATGCTTCGTAGTGAGATTAGTGATTTTGACATTTTTAAAATTCTGCATGTGAAAAGACAACATTTTTAGCAAACATTCATTTTATTAACTTTGCATACCAAAATAAATTTAGGTCTTTATTTTAAATTAGTATCTCCCACTATTTTATCAAACTATATTACCCTCACTTATATAGTTCGGCAACATCTAATTAAAGATTTGCTAGTGAGATTAAGGATCCCATTTCAAATGTATATAACCTTGTAGATAGCACAACAAGCGATATACAAATAAATAGGTAGACAACTCTTGTCAATTACATCACCATGTAACTCCTTTTATTTTGCCTCTTAAATCATAATAGTCATGTGTGTGCACATCCGAACTAAAATGATTTAAGTTAAGTCCAACCTAGCACTTTCATAAATTCAAAAAAGAAAATTGTTCGTCCTTGTGGATAGCATAACAAGACTAGATCGTTCAATTTTCTTGATAAGCATCAAATGTGATTAATTAACATCTTAAATACTCAATACTCGTCTTGTGGATAGAACAACAAACTCATATTAAATATTTAATACTCTATTAATTAATCATGCTAGAAGGCGACGTTCGATATTCTAAATATCATTTGAACGCTTCAGACTTAATATTATTTATTTGAGGGATTTGTTATTATTTGTCTCATCTTGTTTAGCGCGCATGCACATATATATATAAAATACGCGTTATTTTATTAAACATGCGAAGCATGTTTGTATAAAATATAATATATATATAATATTTAACATGCAATATAGAATACTATATTCTACCCGGATTGATTATGGACTTTTATTCTAGTTTGGTTCACTAGAGCCACCAAGTGAACCAAAAGGTCAAACCTAGGAGTAATTTAAATTTTAAATATAACTATTACATTTAAACCCGGACTCCATACAAACGGGTCTTCACGCGCTCCTTGGTCTCCAGTTTCTTCAAGATAATTCTAACTATCTATATTACATAAACTATTTATTTTACATAAACTATTTATAATTAAATAGAAACCTTGATCAGCAGTCAAGGGGAAGTATATAGGAGGGAGATAGAATTTACACCGAGAATAAAATCAGAGAAGACGAGGTACGCAGACCCTATTTTATAAAACCCATGCATTCAAGCATTCATCCAAAATAAAATTCAATCACATTGGTCATAGTCCATAATCAATCCCTTTTATTAACATACATATCATCATACGTATCAATAAAACTTATTCATCTCATGAAAGTAAATTCATTCCATATATGTATTAATATCAGTTAATGGGCAAAAGTTTGCTAAACTTATTTTTTGGAAAAATAAACTCCTTTATTTCATTCAAAAACAATTCCAAATTAGACTCTTTAATTTTAGCAATTCTGAAATCTCATTTCATATAAAATAAACATCTTTATTTTAAACCTTTATTAATTAAATAAACCATTCATTTAATTAAATAAAACAAAAAAAATATTTTCAGTTCCTGTCTAGTGGCGCAGCTGCGCCAGGAATATAAAGGGAACCGGCGCAGCTGCGCAGCATGAAAACCAGGACAAGACACCGGCGCAGCTGCACAGCAAGAAGGCCTTGCACCGGCGCAGCTGCGCAGCTTCGCAGAATCAGAAAAATTTTGTTGCCCAAGAACTCGATCCAATCGCATATCATACATGTATGGAATCATATAAATTGATAATTAGCACAAGATTGGCACTGATACCACTGTTGGGTTTGCTAGAAACATAAGCATGCAATCAAATTACATAAACGTAGCGGAAGGGATGAAAAATTAGTTTTTAAAATTTTCTTACAAACCCTTAACCATGATCTTTCTTGTGCATCAATTATCAATCAATACATAGAAGGAGATGATGGAATTATATATTTGAAGATCCAAGCTTCCTCAGGTACAAGTTCTACTCTTTTGATTCCTCCGTAGTGGCTCCTTCCCTTGATTAATGTTAGCCACCCAAATGTTTGGCCTCTAACGGTGATCCACTATTGAAGATGAAGAACTTAGGAAGATGGGTTATTGGCTTAACCCTTGTTTCTATCTCTATAGAATATGTGTACTCCCAACCTTTAGAAAAATTCACGTACGTTATTTCTGATATAAGACTCTCTTATATAGATATTAGGTTAACCCTCCTAATCCAATTAGAATAGGGTTTTATTTAATTAATTAATTAAACATTTTTAATTAATTTATATCCTAATCTTATTAGGATTGAGAGAGAGTACTAATATTATATTAATTCCTAAACTCCTTTAGAATTAAAATAATAATAATAATATTAATAAGAATCCTCTTATTAATTTATATTTAATATTTCTAAAATATTAAATAATAAACATTAAGCTATTTAATTTATTCTATCACCATAGATTAAATTAATTATAATTAATGCATTATTACTATCATGCCATTTTCTTCTTAAATAATTCTTCTTCCTTTTATGGTGTGACCCTTTAGGTTCTCCATATTAAACCGGTTGTGAATAAATCAATTAGAACAATTCTAATCTTATTTAAATAAATAAATTAAACTAATAATCTATTTAAATAAATAACATTTATTCTACAATAGGGATAAGCCTCCCTAGCGATCAACGACTTTTTAGATAATATAGATTTCAACATTAATCATAAAAGAACCTGTGAGTTAATAGTTACCGTACAATTCAATCCTTCCACCATACAATGTCCCAATTAAATATAAGACATGGATTTACTGTCAAGTCTTAATTTATTTAATCATATGTATTTCGATTAGAAAATGCACAACTCCAAATAATGCAAATTAAAAACCTCTTTCTAATTTCATTCTACCTTGGCCAAGGATTCTTGGGTTGTCATTTAACGAATCACATAGGACATATCTCCTCTTTTACTGGAGGTGGTAGATTCTATATTGATCATTCATTATGTCCATATGTAACTCATTATACCCAAGCATACCCTATATATGCCTTAAAAGGCCTTAAGGAATAAGTCAAAGTATAATTTGTTCCATACAAGTTACTATGATGATCTCAAGTCCAAAGATCACTTGTAACGACCAAGAATTTTAAGCTCCTTATTAATTTTATATGTGATTTAAAATTTTTAGGAGTTAATTTTTCAAACTTATTTAAACCTTATGTGGTTATGTGCTTATATGAATTTAACCTATGCGAATAAATGTTAGGATTTTTTTTATTAAAGGGAATCACTAATGGTTATTTAAATTAGTAGTTTAACCCTGAGACTTTTATATCAGAGAATTGATAAAAAGTGTTAGTAAATTATATATTCAAATTTCTTGAATATAATGTAGAGATTTAATCGTGATTGATTAATTGATATTTGAGTAATTAATCGATAATGTATGAAATTATTATTGTTGTTGATTTATAATTATTATGAATAAATTTTAGTTAATGAATTGGGAGTAATTAGTTGATATTGTGATGATTAATTACTATTATAAATAGATAATAATTAATGAGTAAGAGATTAATAAATATAATAATATTATATTTACTGATTTATTATTTTTATACAAGCATGTGATAAGTGAACCTTTAATATATAGTAGTTACCTTTATATATTGTATAAGGTGCAGGGTAACATATTTGATATGGCTATATAATATGTATATAGACTATATAACAAATTTAATTACTTTATGTGAGTTACATTATATTATGACTTATGTAACATAATATGGGTGGTAGACATTAATGTATGCCCTAGTGACATATAGTAATAAACAATTGCTAGTGGGTAAATGATTTCAATAAGTTTTTAATTGAAATGATAAACGTTATGGGATAATGAGTAATAATAAAACCCAATTGCTTTATATTCGGTGTTAATAGAAAATGTACATAGATTATATGTATATATACCTTACTTGATGCATTATATCATTATTTGTTTATTAGAAATAACATTGTAACTCCCATTTAAATGTATATGGAATGGATACATGTAGCTTAAGTATATACTGTTGGGTTTGTACGAAATCGTGATGCAATCAAATTGCAAAAATTAGCGGAAGCATGGTATATCAGAGTTTAAAATTTCTACAAAACCATTACCCGGATCATCCTTTATGCAAATTATTAATTTAAAACGATAAATAAGAAGTTATGGAATCATACCCTTGTAGAACGAAGCTTCCACAGGTACTAGTTCAACTCCTTGTTCTTCGTGATCTCCTTGAATTTTCGGGTTAGATTCCTTCCTTTGATCAACGTTAGCCACCCAAGTGTTTGGCCTCTAGAGGTGATCCACCAAGGAAGATGAATTATCAAGAAGGAGGGTGGTTGGCTTAGTTTTCTATCCACTATAGAAAAGGAGTACTCTCCAACAATTGAAATTGCATCTTCTAATATCTATTATAAGACTCTTCTTATATAGACATTGGTCAACCCTTCTAATCCTATTAGACATGGGATTTCTTTTAATTAATTAAACTCGTTTAATTAATTTAGGCTTCCCACCACATGGGAAATAATTAATTAAATTTATTTAATTAATTTGTCTCCTAATCTTATTAGGAATAAATGAGAGTACTAAATATTAAATTAATTACTAAACTCCTTTAGAAATTAAAATAATAATAATTGTAATAATATTAATAAGACTCCTCTTATTAATTTATATTTAATATTTCCAAAATATTAAATAATAAACATTAAGCTATTTAACTTATTCTATCATCATAGATTAAATTAATTACACTTAATGCATTATTACGATTATGTCATTACCTTCTTAAATAATTATTCTTCCTTTTATGGTGTGACCCTTTAGGTTCTCCATATTAAACCGGTTATGAATAAATCAACTAAAACAATTTTAATCTTATTTAAATAAATAAATTAAACTAATAATCTATTTAAATAAATAATATTTATTCTACAATAGGGATAAGCCTCCCTAGCGATCAACGACTTTCCAGATAATATAGATTTCAACATTAATCAAAAAGAATCTGTGAGTAAATAGTTACCATACAATTCAATCCTTCCACCATACAATGTCCCAATTAAATATAAGACATGAATTTACTGTCAAGTCTTATTTTATTTAATTATATGTATTTCGATTAGAAAATGCACAACTCCAAATAATGCAAATTAGAAACTCCTTTCTAATTTCATTTCACCTTGGCCAAGGATTCCTGGGTTATCATTTAACGAATCACATAGGATATATCTCCTCTTTTACTAGAGGTGGTAGATTCTTTATTGATCATTCATTATCTCCATATGTAACTCATTATACCCAAGCATACCCTATATATGCCTTAAAAGGTCTTAAGGAATAAGTCAAAGTATAATTTGTTACATACAAGATACTATGATGATCTCAAGTCCAAGGATTACTTGTACTACTATCACATTAGGAATTCCTATTGACAGGCGAGTAAATCTCCATAAGGTATTCCATAGCGAATCACGTTCAGTGAACTTATTCTCCAATAAGCACCTACATACTTGCTTTAGTGTCTCCACACAAATGTTCATGAGATCAATCATCCTCATCCAATGAGCAAGCAACATATGTACCAATCTATCCGGATTTACTAATCCCCTTTTTAGTAATCCCACGATTGGGAGCTATTTTAGTTTTAAAACTTTATAAGAATTTAGATCTCATTAGCATGATCATCATCATGATTCTAAAACCATTGCTTAAAACTATGGGTTATTTACATATTATAAAAACAGCAACATGTAGATAATTAAATGCCTTTAATAAATGAATATTTTATTAATAAATAAATAAGATTGTTTACAAAGTACGTGCTTTATCATCATACATGATTGGCTTGTATGCACACTACTATCAATCTCCCACTTGCACTAAAGCCAATCGCCATGGTATCTCATACCCATCTTCTCTAAGTGACGATCAAACTGATGTTATGTTAAAGCTTTAGTAAATGGATCTGCAATGTTGTCTTGAGAGTCTACACGCTCCAAGGTGACGTCTCCTCTTTCAATGATTTCCCTGATCAAATGAAATCGCCGCAACACGTGTTTAGATTTCTGATGAGACCTCGGTTCCTTAGCCTGTGCAACTGCTCCTGTGTTGTCACAGTAAACGGGAACTGCTTCTCCAATGCTATGAACCACACCAAGTTCAGTTATGAACTTCTTCATCCAAACAGCTTCCTTTACAGCTTCACTTGCAGCTATATACTCTGCCTCTGTCACTGAATCAGCAACTGTTTGCTGTTTGGAACTCTTCCAACTCACTGCGCCTCCGTTCAAGGTAAAAACATACCCCGAAACAGATTTACTGTCATCTTGGTCCGTTTGAAAACTTGAGTCTGTGAAGCCCTCGAGTTTTAATTCAGACCCACCGTAGACAAGAAAAATATCCTTAGTCCTTCTCAAGTATTTTAGGATATTCTTCACTGCCTTCCAGTGCTCTTCTCCTGGATTCGACTGGTATCTGCTCGTTACACTAAGTGCATGAGCAACATCCGATCTAGTACATATCATACCGTACATGATAGATCCTATTGCAGAAGCATAAGGGATCTTACTCATACGGTCTCTCTCCTCAGGTTTCTTTGGGGCCTATTTTTTGGAGAGATGTATTCCATGGCTCATCGGCATGAGACCTCTTTTGGAATCTTCCATGCTAAATCTCTTTAGCATTGCATCAATGTACGTTCCTTGGGATAAACCAAGAATCCTTTTAGATCTATCTCTATAGATCTTTATCCCCAAAATATAGGATGCTTCTCCCAAGTCCTTCATGGAGAAGTGTTTAGATAACCAGATTTTAATTGATTGTAGCATAGGAATGTCATTCCCTATCAGTAATATATCATCAACATATAATACAAGGAATGAAACTGCGCTCCCACTAACCTTCTTGTACACACATGGTTCATCGTCGTTTTTGATAAAATCAAACTCTTTGGTTGTCTCATCAAAACGAATGTTCCATCTACAAGAAGCTTGTTTCAATTCATAAATGGATCGTTGCAGCTTACAGACTTGATTTATTCCAACCTTTGAAACAAATCCCTCTGGCTGTGTCATATACACATCCTCCTCAAGTTTCCCATTGAGGAAGGCCGTTTTCACGTCCATCTACCAGATCTCATAGTCGTTATAAGCTGCAATCGCAAGCAAAATCCGAATGGACTTGAGCATAGCTACTGGTGAAAAGGTTTTATCATAGTCAACTCCTTGTCTTTGTTTGAAATCTTTTGCAACCAGTCGGGCCTTATAGGTCTCCACCTTGCCGTCCGCTCCAGTCTTTCTTTTAAAGACCCATTTACACCCAATAGGCTTAATCCCTTCAGGTGGTGAAATCAAAGTCCATACTTTGTTTTCATACATTGAGTCCATTTCGGATTTCATGGCTTCAAGCCATTTCCCTGAGTCTTTATTACTCATGGCCTGTTCGTAATTCAATGGATCATCATTCATGATGCGTACCTCATCGTCATCCTCTATAACGAATCCATACCTCTCAGGTATCTTCGGTACTCTTCCAGATTTACGAACAGGGTGTGGTATAGTAGGTTCTTCTACTTGGTCAGGTACCTGACTTTGATCCGTGGTAATGTGTGGTTCTTGAACTTCTTCAAGATATATCTTACTCCCACTGACCCCTTCATGGATAAACTCCTTTTCCAAGAAGGTAGCATGTTTCGCAACAAACACCTTTTGATCAGTTGGATGATAGAAATAATACCCTATAGTTTCTTTAGGGTATCCCACAAATCTACATTTTTCGGATTTAGTTTGTAGCTTATCATTTTCAAACTTTTTGACATAAGCTGGACAACCCCAAGTCTTAACATGCTTAAGATTTGGTTTCCTCCCCTTCCACATCTCATATGGAGTCTTTGGGGCGGATTTGGTAGGTACCTTGTTAAGTAGGTATGCAGCCGTTTCTAGGGCATATCCCCAGAAGGAAATTGGAAGGTCGGTAAAACTCATCATGGATCGAACCATGTCTAACAGTGTTCGATTTCTCCTTTCAGATACTCCATTTAACTGTGGTGTACCTGGAGGAGTCCATTGTGAGATTATACCATTTTCTTTGAGACAATTGAGAAACTCACCGCTTAAGTATTCTCTGCCTCGATCTGATCGAAGTATCTTTATACTCTTGCCCGTTTGTTTCTCTACTTCACTTCTGAACACTTTGAACTTTTCAAATGATTCTGACTTGTATTTCATTAAATACACATATCCAAATCTTGAGTGATCATCAGTGAAAGTAATAAAATAAGAATACCCACCCCGTGCACTTGTTGTCATAGGCCCACAAACGTCTGTGTGAATCAATGCCAACAACTCTGTAACTCTTTCTCCTTTTCCACTAAAAGGAGATTTAGTCATTTTACCCATGAGACATGATTCACAAGTTGGATATGATTCATAATCGGATAGCTCGAGGAGCCCATCTTTATGCAACTTGGATAATCTTGTTTCATTGATATGACCGAGTCTACAGTGCCACATGTAGGTATAATTAATATCATCTCTTTTCCTTTTCTTAGTTTATTCAATTTGAAATATATTTTCTTGTAAGTCAAGTGTATAAAGTCCATTTCGCAAATTTCCAATAACATATAAAACATCGTCTTTATAAATAGAACAACTATTGTTCTTTATAACAACGTTAAATCCTTCCATATCCAATACAGAAATTGAAATAATGTTTTTAATAATATTCGGAACATAATAACAATTATTAAGATAAATGGACTTGCCCGAAGGCATTGCTAAATAATAAGTTCATACAGCTAATGCAGCAACCTTTGCTCCATTCCCTACTCGTAGGATCACCTCATCATTGTTCAGCTTTCTACTTCTGACCAGTCCTTGCACAGTATTACATATGTGAGAACCACAGCCGGTATCCAATACCCAAGTAGAATTATGACTTTCAGAAAAATTAATTTCAATCATAAACAAACCTTGATTGGAAGTCGAAGCTTCTCCAAGCTTCTTCTCTGCTAGATACTTCTTGCAGTTCCTTTTCCAATGTCCCGGCTTGTTGCAATGAAAGCATATTCCTTTAGCTGGTTCAAGTTTCTTTTGTTACTTTTCTTTCCCCTTTCCCTTAGCCTTCTTGGATTTCTTCTTTTTAGAAGATACATTGGGCCTCTTCCTTTTATTGGAAGAATCCACCATCAAGACATGGTTCTTCTTGGATGGGAAGTGACCTTCTGCAGTTTTCAGCATGTTAAGCAGCTCAGGCAAGCTGACATCTAGCTTATTCATGTGAAAATTAACCACAAACTGCGAGAAGGTCTCAGGGAGTGACTGCAAGACCAAGTCTTGACTCAACTCCCCATCCATGACGAACCCAAGCTGTCCAAGGCGTTCAATCAAATTGATCACTTTCAAGACATGAGTCTCGACGGCAGTACCCTCGGTCATCCGAGATCGGAAGAGCTCCTTAGATATCTCATATCTAGCAGTCCTACTCTGTTCACCATACAACTACTTGAGGTGAAGCAGCATAGCAGGAGCATCCATATTTACATGCTGACGCTGAAGCTCGTTATTCATGGATGCGAGCATGATGTATTAAGCCACAGATGCATCATCTTGCCACTTATTGAAAGTGGCAATCTCTTCCTCAGAGTCTGTTTCTGAAACAGATTCAGGGACAGTTGAATTTAGAACATAAGAAATCTTTTCAGCAGTGAGAACAATTCTCAGATTTCTTAGCCAGTCCTCATAATTCGGCCCGGTAAGCTTGTTTGCATCAAGTATGCTTCGTAGTGAGATTAGTGATTTAGACATTTTTAAAATTCTGCATGTGAAAGAAAACAATCATTTTAGCAAACATTCATTTTATTAACTTTGCATACCAAAATAAATTTAGGTCTTTTTTTTAAATTGGTATCTCCCACTATTTTCATCAAACTATATTACCCTCACTTATATAGTTCGGCAACATCTAATTAAAGATTTGCTAGTGAGAATAAGGATCCCATTTTAAATGTATATAACCTTGTGGATAGCACAACAAGCGATATACAAATAAATAGGTAGACAACTCTTGTCAATTACATCACCATATAATTCCTTTTATTTTGCCTCTTAAATCATAATGGTCAAGTATGCGCGCATCCGAACTAAAATGATTTAAGTTAAGTCTAGCCTAGCACTTCCATAAATTCAAAAAAGAAAAATGTTCGTCCTTGTGGATAGCACAACAAGACTAGATCGTTCAATTTTCTTGATAAGCATCAAATGTGATTAATTAACATCTTAAATACTCAATACTCGCCTTGTGGATAGCACAACAAACTCATATTAAATATTTAATACTCTATTAATTAATCATGCTAGAAGGCGACGTTCGATATTCCAAATATCATTTGAACGCTTCAGACTTCATATTATTTCTTTGAGGGGTTTGTTATTATTTGTCTCATCTTGTTTAGCGCGCATGCACATATATATATAAAATAAGCGTCATTTTATTAAACATGCGAAGCATGTTTGCATAAAATATAATATATATAATATTTAGCATGCAATATAGAATACTATATTCTACCCGGATTGATTATGGACTTTTATTCTAGTTTGGTTCACTAGAGCCACCAAGTGAACCAAAAGGTCAAACCTAGGAGTGCAAGAATTTAAATTTAAACGTAACTATTACATTTAAACCCGGGCTCCATACAAACGGGTCTTCACGCGCTCATTGGCTCCTTGGTCTCCAATTTCTTCAAGATAATTCTAACTATTTCTATTACATTAAACTATTTAATTTAAATAGAAACCTTGATCAGCAGTCAAGGGGAAGTACATAGGAGTGAGATAGAATTTTACATCAAGAAAAATTAGAGAAGGCGAGGTACGCAGACCCCATTTAATAAAACTCATTCATTCAAGCATTCTACTAAAATAAAATCCAATCACATTGGTCAAATAGTCCATAATCAATCCCCATTTATTATCATACATATCACCATATATATCAATAAATAAATATCCATCTCATGAATTAAAATATTTCATATATATATGAGTATCATTTAATGGGTAATTTTAAATTGCATGAAATCCAATTTCAAAATTAAAATAAACTCTTTATTTTAATTATAAAATTATTAAGATTATTATTATTATTATTATATATATATATATATATATATAATAAAGTAATCGTGACCCATATAAAGCTCAAGCTTACTTTTAGAATTCCTTTAATTGCTAACATTGATTCAGCATCACTTTTAAAACATCCTGGATCATTTAAAAAAAAAAAAAAAAAAAAAAAAGAGAATTCGTGTCGGTCAATTTTAAATGGAGAATTCGTGGGTCACTTGCAACCAAATTCACACAACAATTGCGAATTAAAAGAAGTTTCGCGATCTGACCCCTTTTTACGTGATTTCCCCTTTTTTATATATTTATAAAATAATTTTATACAATAAAATTATGCCCAATAAATTATTCTAAATACATACCCATATGTATATGAAATTAAAATAATTAATAATTGTATAAAGGTTTGGCTCTGATGCCACTGTTGGGTTTGTACGAAATCGTGATGCAATCAAATTGCAAAAATTAGCGGAAGCATGGTATATCAGAGTTTAAAATTTCTACAAAACCATTACCCGAATCATCCTTTATGCAAATTATTAATTTAAAACGATAAATAAGAAGTTATGGAATCATACCCTTGTAGAACGAAGCTTCCACAGGTACTAGTTCAACTCCTTGTTCTTCGTGATCTCCTTGAATTTTCGGGTTAGATTCCTTCCTTTGATCAACGTTAGCCACCCAAGTGTTTGGCCTCTAGAGGTGATCCACCAAGGAAGATGAATTATCAAGAAGGAGGGTGGTTGGCTTAGTTTTCTATCCACTATAGAAAAGGAGTACTCTCCAACAATTGGAATTGCATCTTCTAATATCTATTATAAGACTCCTCTTATATAGACATTGGCAACCCTTCTAATCCTATTAGACATGGGATTTCTTTTAATTAATTAAACTCCTTTAATTAATTTAGGCTTCCCACCACATGGAAAATAATTAATTAAATTCATTTAATTAATTTGTCTCCTAATCTTATTAGGAATAAATGAGAGTACTAAATATTAAATTAATTACTAAACTCCTTTAGAAATTAAAATAATAATAATTGTAATAATATTAATAAGACTCCTCTTATTAATTTATATTTAATATTTCCAAAATATTAAATAATAAACATTAAGCTATTTAACTTATTCTATCATCATAGATTAAATTAATTACACTTAATGCATTATTACGATTATGCCATTACCTTCTTAAATAATTATTCTTCCTTTTATGGTGTGACCCTTTAGGTTCTCCATATTAAACCGGTTATGAATAAATCAACTAAAATAATTTTAATTTTATTTAAATAAATAAATTAAACTAATAATCTATTTAAATAAATAATATTTATTCTACAATAGGGATAAGCCTCCCTAGCGATCAACGACTTTCCAGATAATATAGATTTCAACATTAATCAAAAGAATCTGTGAGTAAATAGCTACCATACAATTCAATCCTTCCACCATACAATGTCCCAATTAAATATAAGACATGAATTTACTGTCAAGTCTTATTTTATTTAATTATATGTATTTCGATTAGAAAATGCACAACTCCAAATAATGCAAATTAGAAACTCCTTTCTAATTTCATTTCACCTTGGCCAAGGATTCCTGGGTTGTCATTTAACGAATCACATAGGATATATCTCCTCTTTTACTAGAGGTGGTAGATTCTTTATTGATCATTCATTATCTCCATATGTAACTCATTATACCCAAGCATACCCTATATATGCCTTAAAAGGTCTTAAGGAATAAGTCAAAGTATAATTTGTTACATACAAGATACTATGATGATCTCAAGTCCAAGGATTACTTGTACTACTATCACATTAGGAATTCCTATTGACAGGCGAGTAAATCTCCATAAGGTATTCCATAGCGAATCACGTTCAGTGAACTTATTCTCCAATAAGCACCTACATACTTGCTTTAGTGTCTCCACACAAATGATCATGGGATCAATCATCCTCATCCAATGAGCAAGCAACATATGTACCAATCTATCCGGATTTACTAATCCCCTTTTTAGTAATCCCACGATTGGGAGCTATTTTAGTTTTAAAACTTTCTAAGAATTTAGATCTCATTAGCATGATCATCATCATGATTCTAAAAGCATTGCTTAAAACTATGGGTTATTTACATATTATAAAAACAGTAACATGTAGATAATTAAATGCCTTTAATAAATGAATATTTTATTAATAAATAAATAAGATTGTTTACAAAGTACGTGCTTTATCATCATACATGATTGGCTTGTATGCACACTACTATCATATACTATATGTATAAATATATATATATATATATATAATTGGTACATGGAATGCAAGTTGCTGAGTTATATGAGAGCCCCTCTTCTCTTCATTCTTCATACGTAAACACCCACATGCTATGCTACTCTATCTCTTTCTCCTCAAACTCAACCAAGCTAGCTAATCATGAGATGGGGAGTGGGATTCATGAGTGGAATCACCAACTACTCACCTACCAATCCTTGACCATTATGTAATCTTGCTATCCTTTGTTTTGATTTGGTGAACAAAGGCAAGAATCGGATATACATTTGCCTATATAAGAGCTCTCCTCCTTCATAATTTACATTGCTGAGATTTTCTCTAAGTTTAGAATTGAGCTTGTATTCTGAGAGTTCAATTGAGTTGAGGGAGAGTATTATTGCAGCTAGTCCATTTCTCACAGAGGTACAATTTCGTTTCCATGTTCTTCATTGTTCTGTTTCTGAGATTTCTAGATTTTGATTTTAATTGAGCATGGATTGATTGTTAAGTTGATTGGAACATAATTGTTAGGGGGTATATAAGTTTTTATATATGTTAGAATTATGTTAGAACTTGTCTAGAACGATTTTGGTTGGAAAATTTTTGATTTGGGCTAGCTCACTGCCGAAACTGCACAGCTTCTGGCCTGGCCGCCAGCCTGCGCAGCTGCGCCAGTATTGCACTGGCCAGCGGCGCAGCTGCGCCAGTGCCTATCTGCAAAAAAAATTTTTGTTTTGCTTCCTGCTCATGCTAGCTTGATGGTACTAAGTTGGACATACATGAAAGTTAGTTTAACTCATATATATATATATATATATATATATATATATATATATATGTTCTTGATACAACATGCATGATTTTAACCATGTTAGTATATGTTATGGAAGGAAGCTTTATAGTTTTATAAATGAACTTAGGATTTGTTAAAGTAAACTTGTCATGAGCATATAAGTACCCTAGCTATATTCTGACTTTTGAGACTTTCTTGTATGACCTAGAAACACATGAGAAGCATGTCAACTTGCATACATAAGTTTCATGACGGAATGTGAACCCCACTATTGAACGTTTCTAACGAAAGATATAAGTTTCAAAAGTGAACTTTAACATATAGATATTGTATATGCATTCTAATTTGGCGAGTATGTAGTATGACCTAGAATGCATGATTAGGGCATACGTGTTTGAAAGACTCAAAGGTTTACAAAGAAAAACTTATGTTTTGAAGCTTATAGTTTTGAATGTGAACTTTGACGTATACGTAGTATGAATGAATCCTAATTTCATGATCATGATCATATGTTCTATATAAACATGAGAACTAAGACTAATGTGATAGAACATACTAGTATACTTGATCGTAAGTTAAGACGTTTTCAAAAGAGAAACTTAAGACTTTCAAAGTGAACTTAACCAAGACTTGTGTCTTTTAGATTGTGACCACTTAAATACATGTATGTAACTTATTGTATGCATTCTAATACATGTGAGTAATGGTTACGAGATACTGTACATGTACCGTATTGTCTTTTTGACTTGGTGTACCTTGTAATAGAAACTTAGAATGTGAAATAGCATTGATTACCATGTGAATTATATTATGATCATGCAAGCATGTCATTATGCCTATAGACATATTGACATGAGCATCCTTTGGTTAAAGCATGGATTTCACATATGCACGTATTCATAGAAAATGAATCTCAAGTATAGACTATATGATTAAAGTATACACGTGTAGAATACGCACAAGCATGACTACTTAAACATTGTTAAACCATGTTATTTGATAACATGACTTTAGTAACCAATCTTAAAGCATCAACTTATATTGTTTAAAGTATGTGAATATCCGACATACAAACATGTGGTCTTGAAGTGGACATAGAATGAACATGTTAGCTTTCGAACTTGAGTTAGATAAACTTGATAAACATGTGTGTTGATTTATATCAGTAACTGGAAGTGCTATGTGTTCAAGCCTATATTAACGCATTGAAACTAAGTAATCTAAAGTTAGTAAATCTAAAGACAGGATTAGATTGACTTACGTGAACTATGTGCTAGAATTATGTGATAAGTAGATGTTTGTTAAGTGTAGACTTATATTAGTTTATACATGCTAATTGAAAGGCCGACTTATTAATGCTAGGTCATTCCAACGCAGTTTTATTAAAGCTAGAATTAATTGTAGCTGAGCAAACAAGCAAGTTCCCTGACTTACACTCCTTATTTTTTCAAGTTCTTTAATTCTTACGCTTCTATTTGAGAAAGTTTCCTAGACCCTCGTATTACTTTATTCAACGGATATTATAAGCAAGTATCCGAACCCTACTTTTATTGTGCAAGTATTCTAAATTCTTGTACTACCTTATTCAATGAACCGTGTAAGCGAGTTTCTAAACTTCACTTATTTTTGGTGAAAGTTTCCTATCCTTCTCATATTGCATTGAGCAGGTTATTATTATATTGTGAAAATTCCCCGAACTTCACACTTTGGTTATTGTGCAAGTTCCCCAAACTTCACACGTTGAGTATTGTGAAAGTTTCCCGAACTTCACACTTTGGTTATTTTGCAAGTTCCCGAACTTCATTTCTTTATTATGCAAGTTCTCTAAACTTATACAAACTCGTATATTGTGCAAGTATCTTATCTTCGTGTTTACTTTACTCAAAGAACGTTGTACGCAAATATCCTAACCTATGCATTTACTTTATGCAAGGGATCTATTATGGTGAAATTCCCCGAAATTTCACTCTTTGCTATTGTAAGTGTCTAAGCCTATGCATTTATTTTATGCAAGGAATCTATTATTGTGCAAGTTCCCCGAGCTTCACACGTTGAGTATTGTGCAAGTTCCCCGAACTTACACAAATTCATATATTGTGCAAATTCTAAACTTCACTTTGTGCAAGTTCTCTATCCTTCTTATATTGTATTGAGTAGGTTATTGTTGAATCGAAAGTTGTTTACTTAATTGCTTGAACTTTATTTCCAAGCATGTTATTTAGTGGTTTAATTACTTATCAATTATTCCACATTGATATTATTGATGTCCGCACCTAGTGCATTTGAGCTCGTACAGTCTTGGACTTGTACATTATTCAAGGTTCTAAATTTCGTGAACTATGTCAGTAAGAGTCTGAACCTTTGCTCGATCAGACTAGTGTATGAAGTTTTCTTTAAAGCTATCCAAACCAATTGATGGTAAGGATTCTTAGACGGAACAGAACACCCCTCATACGTAGGAGTGTGCCCAGGTATCTAATATATATAATACGAGTAAGCAGATATAAGTGTTATGCATATTCACGTTTTGCCCGAGGCTGATCTCCTCGAGGTACTTAGTTTCTGTAGCCAGAAGCCAGTAGGTACCACACAACATACATTCATATACATTCACGTCCTCACCGTATGCAATTATGATGACATTGTGTGAAGCACTAATATATTGTGCGAGGCACTAATACAAAAAATGCTTAAAGATTGAGATAATTATCACACATAAAGATCATTCACACAAGATACACATACAGAATGAAAATCAAAAAGATTGAACGCGGCCTAAGTCCTCTTTAATCCCCAGCGGAGTCGCCACCTGTCGACGCAGGGAAAAAATTTCTTTTTTAAATGTGTCCGACTTTTCCTAAGTTTGTGTTTGTTGGTTTTTACCCTTTTCCAATCGCTATGTCTATGGATTTTATTAAATGGTGATGTTTTAGGAAAGCGGTACTGACATAAATGTCGACGACTTCAAAAAGATTAATTTTATTTATTTATGATTGGACCGAATGAGACAGAGTCGCCAGTTGGTATGGTTAAAATGGATGTACCAACTCATCCGAGTTTTAATAATTTTTGCAATACGGTCCAATACGTGACTCCGAAAGATTGGTCTAAAACCCGAGATTCGTGGAATTCGGGGCTAGGTTAAGCGGGGGAAAGGTGTTAGGCACCCCCCGACTCCCGTGAAAATACGGTACCACATCTTATTGATTTTCCGTGGATAAAGTGTGTGTGTGTGTGTGAGAGAGAGAGAGAGAGTGTGTGTTTGTGTGTGTGTGTGTGTTTTATTTGAAAAGGTTTATTCTAAGCCTTATTGTGAGTTATTTGGAAGTGTTGTCGTTCCTCTTTTGCACCTATGTACGAAGGGTTTGATTTAGCAAAAGTTCATTTTTAGACAAAATATACATTTTGTATGATATTTTGGGAAAACACAAGGTTTTCAAATCCTTTTCCCGAATAGTAATCAAGGATCTTTGATACCTCAATTATTAATTTTTTGTATATGTAATTATTACGAAAGTAGTGTTGTGCCTCTTTAACCCTATGCACAAAGGATTTGATTTATAAAAAAGTTTATTTTTAGAACACAATATATATCAATGATGTTTTGAAAACAAAATTTTCAAATCCTTCGTCAAATAGGAATCGAGGTCCTTTGATACTTCCATTTATGATCTAACGTCTATCCCCAACCCGCTTTATTATTATTGAAAGCTCTTTGTGGTTTTATCAAAAATCATTTTGATGATATGCACGTAAAAAGCGTCAAAAGGGTCGGATCATCATCGTGCATGTAAGCCATCTCGATGAATCCTAGCACCCACAATTAAAGTTTTCACTATCACGGGATCTTGAATCTGACTTTTCGGGACTAACCCTTGAGTTCATCTTCAAGATCCAAATATTACATCTACAATGATATTTGCGTTATTTAAACATTACATCATAAAAACTAGTCTATCGTGGGAATCAAGTCGATATCCAATCAGGGATCTCAACACCGGGATTCCTAGGCTCACATTATTTATGCGGGAATACATATATACAATGTCCTCGGCTTTGATATTAGATTATTTCAACGGTTGACATCACCGTTTCAAGCCATTTCAGACCCCTTTCGCCTCTAGATACAAATCTAGGGATATACGAGGTAACCAGGATCATTTAAAGCAATAAATATGTAGATCAACCATGGGTCTAAACCGATCTAGCATACGGGTTAAAGCTTCATGCTTAATAACCACTCAAAAGGCTAGATTCAGCTTAGATCTAGGTAGATCTAGCCTACAGACTTGATTTACAATGCAATAGGTAGAATATAACCGATAGAAAGGCAATATCCATCAACTATTACACAATATGCTTAGAAAACAACAAGTTTAACTGGATTTAAACAATATATATCATCAATCTAGTATATTGAACAAAATTTACAAAGAACGTAGCTAGAAAGAGCATTTTTTCACCTTGGGGAAGCGTGAACAAGCGTTTTAACTCTCGGGGTCAACGTAGAACATTCCCGAGGCTCCAAATAGATGCTAAACAAGATGAAATAGCTCCAAGTTGGTGTATACAAGTTCAACCCGAGGGCTTCTCTCTGTAGAAATGATT
This sequence comes from Panax stipuleanatus, assembly GCA_020205555.1. Lineage (NCBI taxonomy): Eukaryota > Viridiplantae > Streptophyta > Magnoliopsida > Apiales > Araliaceae > Panax > Panax stipuleanatus. Next base: position 7,421 of record JAINUT010001223.1, on the reverse strand, counting down.
TTCTTTCTCTAAAACTTCTCTTTTTTCTAAATGAGCTCAAAGTTGGTGTTTTAAGCTGCCCGAGCCAGCCGCATATATATATGCGGCTAGTCGCATACATACACGTGGCTAGCCGCATGTATGGATACGTCTGAGCCAGGCGAGTCTCGCCGTCTCGAAGTGCGTTCCTTTGGTCCCGGTTCAGAGAAAGTTGACCTTCGTAGACCGAACTTTCAAAAAGTCTTTGCAAAATGCAGCGGAGTAAGATTTAGTTTGACTTAATCAGGGTTCGATCTTTCGGTTCCAGACTGCAGTTAGCTTGCTTATCTTCGATGGCACACAGTTCGAGGTTTACTGAGTTAATTTTCGGCAGACACTGTCTCAGCTTGGCGATCCTCGTTTGTTTTGCGTTATGTTCGGACGTCATTGGCCCTTTGAATCATCCACATGGTTGTCTCCGGGGTGACCAGATTCTTTTGCCCTATCTCGGGGTCGTCTCTGAAGTAAAATTACGCTTTTGCCCTTCTACAAGGTTAGTACAAAAAAAGCAAAATTTCGAGTGTCTACACCTTCCATCAGTGCTCCAAATTCCAATATTATTCTTTTTAAACACTTTTATACGTATATATACTAACATATCAAGTTTTATCCGGTGGAAACGAAGTTTTCAAGCTTCAAAAGCAGTTTAAAGCCTCCCTCACTACGCGCTGTGAGATTTCTTTTGATCTGAAGTTTTTTTCTGCTTTACTATATATATAAGTATGTATATATATATATATATATATATATATATATATATATATTGTTCTTATTTTTGTCTGGATTATAAATTCGTGACTTTTTTGGCTTTAATATATGTATATATTAGTGTATATATAAATATATATATATAAGTGTTATTTAGGCCTGGATTGTAAATATGTGGTTTTTCTCGCTTTATTATATATATAAGTATATACATATATATATATATATATATATATATATATATTTACATTAACTCATTTATGCCTGGATTATAAATCTGTGGCTTTTTACTGCTTTAATATATATATATATATATATATATATATATATATATATATATATATATATAATCATATATATATTTATATTGATTAGTTTGGCGTGAATTGCTAATTCGTGGCTTTTCAGCTTTAATATATATATATATATATATATATATATATATATATATTGATCAGTCAAGCCTGGATTGTGAATTCGTGGCTTTTTCCTGTTTTAATATATATATATATATATATATATAAGTTATTTAATTTGATTAAATATTAGTTTTAACTGTTCATTTGATGTAATTTTTTAATAATGTAGAGTTTGTGGACTAGATTTATCTAAATCTAGCCATATCTAACTTTTAACTTGTTCAAAAGTTGTAAAACTAGAACCGTTAAGCTAGAATGGCTAAGATTTATTTAAATCTAGTTTTCTTTCTAGTTTTATAAATATTAAGCAACTACGCGACCCTATATCTGTATCTAGAGGAAACAGGAAGCTTGGCTATACGCATGCAAGATTTTAACTGATGAATCCTTCGTTTTGCGACATCTAGGTTTTAATTTACATTTTAGTTCCATATAGCTTGCAGGCCTTTTTGTAAATGTAAATAAGAGGGACCTTAAAACGGTTATCCGGATTTAAGGTCTCAACATAGTAAAAGCGTTGTTTGTGGTGTTTGGGTCACTTCGATGGCTTTCATGCCCAAAAGGAGCCCGGCACCTATGTATATATTATTTTTTCGAAGATGCTTCGCATCTCGAGAATAAAATCAAATCAAGCCGAATACAGAATAAAATAAAAGTATCAAAAGGCTTTAATTCCTAAACGAGCAAAAGAGTTTGAAATCTCTTTTCAAAACATTACTTTCATATCTTGTCTAAAAATAGACTTTTCAAATAAATCAAACCCTTCGTATATATGTCCAACGAAGCACATCACTACTTTTAAATAAAGCACTTAGACCCAATTAACTGCAACACACACACACATAATGATTAGGGAATTGAAAAGATGCGGTAACCGTGTTTCATGGAAGTCGGGGGGTGCCTAACACCTTCTCCCCTCTTAATCAAGCCCCCGAACTCTATGAATCTCTGTTTCCAAGGACCAATTAAACAGAGTCCAGTAATTGGGCTATATTACAAAATCTTTCAAAACTCGATTGAGTTGGTACAACCATTTAGCTCATACCAACTGGCGACTCTGTCTAATTCGGACCAATAAAATCAATTTTTTTCAAATCGTCGACATTATATGTCGGTCTTTTCCTGAAAATTCACCCTTAATATCAATCAAATCAGAAATAAAAAACATAAAGGGTAGAAATACTTACAAAAAGAAATCAAGATTTTTTTTCGACGTCCACACTTAGATTATGTCCGATGGATGTAATAACCTAACACAATGTAATTCTATTTCTCAAACAACTCACAATGATGAATTAAAAGGCTTGTATGTAAGGATTACCTCTTTGATATGAAGAAGATGAAAAGTTGTGAATTTAATTTCAATCATTTCTCCAATTATATAGGCAAGATGTGTCCTTGCAATCCACCACTTTGTTGTTGTGCATGTGTATAATGCTGAGATTGAGAGCAATTGGGAGTACTAGTAGTTGTTGTTGGAAATGGTTAGGAGTTTGGGTGTGTGGGGGGAGTTTTTGGGAGAGTTGTGAAGGAATGGGAGTATTTTAGTCGAGTGGGGGGGAAATGGACGAAGTGGGTGTTCAATTGTTGCATTATGGGAGCTGAAACCCGCTAGAGCACCTCAAATCTAGCCTTGGTGCGCCGCAGCCTAGGTCGAGCACCGCGGCCCTAGCTTATGGAGCGCCGCGACAGAGATTTCCCTGGTCTCAGCGGTGCAAACTTTACTTGCCTAGGCCCTTTTCCTTAGTTTTCTTTCCTCAATTGCCCCTCCTTTCATTTCTTTTCCCAACTTAGCCTTTTCTTGAATTTTTACTTACTATCATCCCAAAAAAATTCTTTCATTTTGCATGTATGTGCCTCTCCTTAACCAATTCATGCCTTGAATTTCATTCTTGTGATTGTCCTTGCTAGCTTATGTTATTCCATTGCTTTTAATATGTGTATCACATGAAATTAATAAATTCCATTAAATTGTTATTATGGTTTAGTTAAATTTATTGAAATAAAAAACATGATAAAAATAATTACTAAAACAACTATAATGAAATATAATTCTAATTGTAACACATAGGTTGCTTCCCAGTAGCGCTTGTTTTTAAGTAATCAGTCTGACTTTTCCGTTTCATTTAATTGTGATCGGTTGATGGAATGCCTTCTGTTGCGCATCCCATGTCCTTCCTTGCTTGACCAATTTCTTCCTTATTGGTCACCTTGTTGTCCTATTCATCATTTTCTATACTTTCTTGAGTTAATTAACATTCCTCTGTGTCGTTTGGGAACTTGATAGTGTCGAACACATTGAACTTAATTTCTTGATCATTGACTCTCATGGTGAGTTTCCCATTTCAAACATCTATTAGAGTTCTTTTAGTTTCTAAGAAGGGTCATCCCAAAATGAGTGAGACTTCCTGATCTTCTTCACAATCAAGAATAATGAAATCAACTAGGAACACAAACTTATCCACTTTTACCAAAACATCTTCAATAACCCTTCTTGGATATGTGATTGATCGATCCACCAATTGCAAAGTTATGTTTGTTGACTTAACCCCTTGTTAGCAATCTCTATTAGTTGAGCCTTTAAGCTTTCATCCTCTAGTCGTTTAGTCCTTAAACGTTGTTGCTCAGCTTTTAAGCGCTCAAGATGATGAAAAATATCTTCCAAAGACTTAATGTTTTCATTTTGAGCTATGTTAACCTTGAGATTGTTACAATTGTCAGGAAATGAGTGTATCACTGCCCGAATTTGTTGTTCATCTGACAAAGGGTTTCCAGCAACTCCTAACCTTTTAATCATATTCGACGTGACCTGAAGATGTTCTCTAAAGGTGTGCTCAACTTTCTTTGTATAACTGTCGAATTTGGTAGTTAAGATATGCAACATAGTCATGTCCATTTTCTTTTGGGAAAAGGAAAAAGGGAAGAATCTTATTAGAGATATTCAATTAGTTCACAGGAATCTTTGCAGCATAAATCAAATTAACATAAAAATAATGGGACATAAATACAAAAGGGAGATTTTGCTAATCTTTGAAATCACAATCCGTATAAATACCCAATTATTTAAATTTAATTTTTTGAGCACAAAAGACGTGTAATTTAGAGAATACTTTAATTAAATAACTACCACCTAAATTACTCCCACTAGGAACAAGAGTATATGTGTAATTATAGCATGGTAATTTAATTTCAAGCACCAATGATTAATATTTAAAAAAATATAAATAAAAGAAATTAAATAATAGGCAATATTACTCAATTAATATACAAAGTATGTTATAAACACATTAAAATGCTTCCAAAAAAATTTCAACAGTAGCTTATCAACATAAAAGGTTACTGTATTATTCTGGAATTTTTGTGATAATTATGCTAATTATTACAATTAATTAATTATTGCCTAATTAATTAAAAATTAACCAAAATACCCAAATATATTAATTTCTTCCCAAAAAAATAATAAAAGTAGCTTACATTATGAAAAGGTTATTGTAATTTTCTGGAATTTTATTGACAAATTTGTTAATTACCAAAATTAATAAACCATTTCATAATAGATTGGAAATTAATCAAAAATTATCCAAATATATAAATATTTCAAAATTCCAGTAGAAACATTAATAATACACGAAATAATTAATTTATGTAAAATTTTCATAATATAATAATCGTTATAACTATTTTAAATTTATTTTCATATATTATTAATTAATAAAATAATTTTTAGAATTAAAAATAAAAATATTTAAATTCTGCTGGACCAGGTTAAACCTGGGTCGGTCACAGGGTGGGTCGAACTTGGCGGATCGGGTCAACGGGTCAGGATCACAAGGTAAGTAGGTCGGGCGCATGTCACACGCGCGCTGCATAAGCAGTAGGCGTACATTGCGCAGACACACGTGGCAGGTGCAGCGCTTCGGCACGCGTGCAGCCCACGCGCAGCCTTGTCGGCTTCCGTTTCTATCACGGATTGCACAGATCTTATCGACTGGTCATGTTGGATCTGATGGTGTGCTCAACCACCATTTTGGGAGCTACCATATAATTGTTGTAACGTGCACAACTCTCACTAAGTGTGGGATTGCACTTCGTCTTCAACCTTAACTAACCAGAAATTTTCAGATTTACCCTTTTACGATCCGAATTTTGGGAAGCCATATCTTAGTCCATATAAGTTTGATTCAAATGAATAATATATCGTTGGCAATCTTACAACATATACTACGCATACATACCAAAATTATTCAAAACGGACAATCATATAGAAAATTATGGCTAATCAAAGTAAGCTGTTTGATAATATTTTCAAACTTTTAAACATTTATCAATGGAGTTGTGCGTAAACTTCATATATGGTATCCATAAGATCGATAATAAACATGCTCTGATACCAATTTAGGAAAGATTATACGTATGCTATTTCATATTTACACATAATAGGATAACCAAACGATTACCTCTTGTAGCATGATAGACTTTTTGCTGCAAAAAACTTTATGCAATTGATCGTCCTTTGTAACCCAACAGTGTCTCGAACTACGATTCAAGAACAGATCCCAAAGCCACGATTCGTAACAGTGATTGTAATACCCGAGAATTTCCATATATTATTAAATAAATATATTAATGGAAATGAGAATTTATTTGAATATAAATGATTTTGTGTTATGAGATGAATTAATTCAATTATATATAATTGAATAATTATAATAATTGAGAAATTGGTGGAGTTTGTGATAAACTCGTTGATTGCCTTGTGTGGCACAGTGGCGTAATATAAGAATGATTATATTAATTTAAGCGAACAATTAATCTATATTAATTGTTAATCGAAGAATATTAATTAACTGTTATAAAATACTAATGAGGATCGATTAACAATATGTGATTATTATTATTGCAAGAAACTTAATAATAATGAGCAACGTGTTTATAAATACAATAAGATTTATATCAAAGTGATAATTAATCATATAAGGGTTAATTAAATTGTTATGGAGGTTAACAATTATATTGATGGATGTAGGATATGTGTATATTATTAATTAATATTCAAATTATAAGATGAGAAATTATATGTGCAAGCATGCGAATTAAATGTATAGTAACTATATGTTATGATATGTGTGGGTGACAAATGATGTGTGGATATACATTAAAATAATGTATCATGGATCTATTATAAATGATTGTTGAGTAATACAATTTAATAATATATGATATAATGTAATGTGGTAGTATCCGATGGTATTATATCAGTAAGATAAACGTACCTGGATTATATGTGTGTAAATTACACTTATTACATTATGTGAAGTACATTGTGATTTAAATTATAACCTAAGAGTACATATATATATAACATATGTATATGGTGTGTATATACAAGTGTAGTATTTGCAAATGCTGAGGAGTTAATCAATTGTCTCATTTTAAGTGTCCCATTTGCTCTTCACGTGCTTGACATACAGCTAAGGCCTATTCCTTCTTCTTCTCCCCAAACTCAGCAACTAGCATTTCATAGCTCATGATTGTGGAGGGAGTGGGATTCATGATGAATCCAACCACTAATTACCTACCCTTTGATAACCTTCATGCATTCCTATAATCCGTTAGTTTGATATGGGATACAATTGCTTTGTCTGTATAATGGGAGTTCTATAAATATAGCCTCATCTCCTTCACATTTCTTTTGCTGAGCATTTTGGCTAAGTGAGACTAGAGAGCATATATATATATATATCAGTGTTATTGAGATAGCAGCAAGCTTAAATCATTTACAGAGGTATAAATCCTCTTCGTATCTTCATTGTCATTTTCTGTCAAAATTTCTATTCGTGAATTCTTGATTTCAGTTGGAAGTTATGGTTTTGTGAATTGAGAATAATAATTAGTTGTTTAAAGGACTTATATATGTGATTAGAATTACTATATATGCTTCATTGCTCTTCAATTTCATTTTTGGTGTTTCCATTTCTGAGATTTCTGTAAAAACATCAAATATCGTGAAATTAGTTGGTGTTCATGAAATTGGGAATTGATAATTGCTATTGACTATTATATAAGCATATATGTACGTGTTAGTAAGTTAAACAAGTCTAATAGCATTTGGGTATGTTGAAATCGATGAAATGGGAGGTTTTTGGTCGGATTTCGCTGCAGTCTGAACTGCAGAAAACTGCCTCGACGCCGCAGCGCCGCAGCCCGCGCCGCAGCGCCACTCGCGCCGCAGCCCGCGCCGCAGCGCCGCACGCAGCGCCACTCGCGCCGCAGCGC
>JAINUT010001391.1:0-33484 GCA_020205555.1 Panax stipuleanatus | reverse complement strand
CAAAGTTCAAATCAGCCCTCAATTAAATTTCTTCATGGAATTGGATATACCGAAACTTTGCACAGAGGATTCTTCAAAGCGTGACACAACTTTTCATACTTTTCTTCGTTGTGGAAAAACGAAGTAAAATTATCGTCGAAGAAGAATGTGCAATCAATATTGTGTCTTCACATGCAATGGAAAAATTAAACCTTGTTGCTGAACCACATCCGAGACCTTACACTGTTCCTTGGCTAGGTAATACTTCTTTTCATGTTACAGAAAGATGTTTAGTTCCTTCCGATCCAGATGCACATATATTCTGATTTAGTATGGTGCGATGTTATATTGTGAATGTTGCACATATTTTATTGGGTCAAATTGGATTGAATGCTTAGATGTGAATCATGAGGAAGGTGATATATACTCTTTTAAACATGAGCATTGTACTATCAAATTATTCCATTCAAGCCTAAGGAGAAGTTTAACAAGATGCAGTGAATGAAGAGAATTTCGCAACTCAATGACAAGTCACATGAAAATAAGTTGAGTTAGGATACAACGAGCGAGCGCGAATAGAAAGTTGATGATGCATTCCCAAAACAACTTAATATTCGATATGAAGAAACTACTATCAAGTCATTGATTTGTTATAACGAGAGCTCCAACAAGATGCAATACAAGGAAGTTTACTGCTTATTGTTTTGTACTAATCAATATGGTTACAAGGAGTACTCAATTTTCTTGCATGTTTGGAGTTCGATTCGTGGAATATGGATTCTTCTATACTTCAAAACTCGAGACGAGTTTTTTTCAAAGGAGAGGAGAATGATGAGGATGGAAGCAAGATTAATTTAATATTATTGGGTTATTATTATATATTATTATTTATGGATGATTTCAATGTTTTTAGTTTATTCAGTAGATAATAATAGGATATATTTAATTATATTAATAGAACATTCTAGAGTATTAAATATTGAAGGTAGTAGATAATTACTAGGATTTTATTTTCTTGTTTAATTAGGTTACTTGATATTTTACTTAGCCTCCAAGTATTAGGGGTTTTCCTATTCTTATATAAATTGTTGTAATCCATCATGGGAAATTATTGAACGATTGATATTATTGAATTAAGCCTTGTGCTTTGTGGCTTTTAGCCTCTTTTATCTCCTTTGAATCTCTATTATTCCTTCCGTGTCCTGCATCACCTGCCTTTAAAATTATAATTAGATTTTGTGATGTATCGAAACTTGAAAATAAAATTTATATGTTATTTTGGGTTTAATATAGTTAATAGTATAAATTCATATTCTCAAATATGAGTTCTCTACCACAAAAAATATTTATACAATAAGGAGGGGCCAATATTACTGCTAACATAAATTTATATACTATGTTTTAAAGGGTTAGGGTGGGAGAGGGGGGGGGTGTGGCCCCCTATGGTCCCTTCCTAGCCACGCACCCTTACGTCTTACAGATTGATCCATGGGAGTGGGTTGTGACTATTGGCAAATAGGGAAGCCTCCTGGTGGAAAATTTTGAAGTTTTTCTTATTGTTTTAGGTGACTTAAACAAAAAATCCTTCTACTTTTAGTTTCGGGAAATTTTATTGTGTTATATTGGTATCCTAATTGTACATGCATCTCCAAAATTTTATTGTGCTATTGCCTTATTTATATCTCATATTCTTCTGCTAAGATTTTAAATTAGTATCGTTATTATAGGATATCTAATGGTGAGGTGCATCAATGAGTGTTGTGAATGGATCCTTCTGAAGTACCTGTATTATCTTCTCTAATGTAATGATGTTATGGCTCATCTGAAGTCACTATCTTGAGCTTCTTTTGTAGGAATTGGATGGACATCCTGGAAGAAAAGGTGGTTTATCTTAACACAGACCTCATTGGTCTTCTTTAGACACGATCCAGTAAGTTGCATCAAGTTGAAACCTTATGTTTATATCATGCTTATATCTTAACTAGACTTGTTGAAGAAAATCTTAAGTAGCTTTTATCTTTAACTTTCTCTGATCCGTTCTTCTTGTTACTTTATCTTATTGATTGCGTAGGTCTTAGGACATATAATCTTGATGCTTCATTCTTGAATAGTTTAATAGGTTATCATTAGAGGAGAATTTAGGTTATCCTATGGTCACACTTAATTTCATTTTAGTTAGGTTCATGCTCAGAAGTTGCTTTCAGCATATGCAGTATATAGTGCTCAAATCTTAAAAAAATAAACAAATCTTTTTGGATTGAATAAATGCTAGTAGAGCTAATTTCTGTTAATTGAGCTATATGGCCACTGCTTTATGTAGTTGGAGCTTGTAGATTTATAAAAAAGGAAATGATGAAAGATGCTGAGATTGTAAGGTGTGTTGCATGATGAATTGAAAAATGTACTGATAGTAAGGTGATAAATTACGGGTATATTGGAAAAAGATTGAGTCAACACAGTTACATTTCCTTAAAGTCTTATTCTAGTCGATTTGAAGTTTTAGATGGGCTGCAAATTAAGACCTCCATCTGTTCATTAGCCTTGAGTTTTGGAAGAGGCGGTAAATATTGGGTGCTGTTATATCAAAAATGAATTTTAACAAGGTTTGGAAACATATTCTCAACAGTTTCAGAATCATATGGATGGGAAAAGCCTGCAGCATGCCTCAACTAAATATGAATTTGAATTGTGAGGCTTTTATGCTTGGTTATTTTCTGTTTAGGCAACTTTTTTCAATCTTTTACCATCTGATATAGTTCGTCTAGCATATAATTTGTCTTACCAGATGAGATCGGATTGGGTTAAGAGAGGGGGTTTGCTGATTTATTACTGTAGAAGTATTGATGGTAACCTGCTAATGCAATTTTGTTTTTGATCTTTTAGTCTGCTGAGGGTGGACTTCTTGTCCCCCATTTATTGTATCCTTTCTTCTCTATTAATTAAATTTCTTGTTTTTTCCAAAAAAATAAATAAATGCAATTTTGGATATGTCTGCTGCTGCCTATTTCTTTGGAGCCCTGCTGATTGTTCTGTTTTGCTTACATTAGATTATCCCGTGTTGAAGTATACTCACTTCTAAAATATTGTGATCCTGAACTTTTTTTTCCTGTTGATTATTGTGATCCTGAACCAGTTGTGGGGGCATTATGCTTGGGCATCTTTTTCTACAGTCTTTTTCAGTTCAAGTTTTGACATGATTTTTGAGCTGTTTTATGGCTCAATTTGATAACATAGTCTAAAAGACGAGAATAATATTATTTCCTTTGCTGTTAGCTGTTTTGTATGTTTTTAAATAAAATATACATTGTTTTCTTGACACTGAAGAGCTGCATACGAGAGATTTTAGACCTTTGTTTCTCCCCTTTGTATTCCTTCTTCTCGTATCTCTGAACTCCTGCAGTTTCTTTTTGGCAATCGTTATTTAATGTTTCATTTCCTGTAGTTTTTGGAGGAATAAATTGTTTTTGTTTCATAAGAAATTTCAATCAAATGATTGACATAATGATAATTTTTTATTACATATATATAATTTGCTTCTGCCTGATACTTTAGAATATTTCTCTTTGTTTAATTGTTTGTGCAATAACACAAATACCTGTTGTTTTGGGAGTGAAGTGGGGGATATAAAGTAATCATTTCTAAGAGTGCTTAAAGTTAAAATAAGTAGCTACGATTGTTTTGGAAAGGTGTGTATTATTGCTTCCCAGATTATGCTGTGATATCATATACTACTACTTCCATCCCAAGTTAAGTAGTTTAGTGTATTTCTGCATGGATTTTAAGACATCGGATTAGACTGTGACTGAGGTAGTACATTATACCTGTGGAGACTGATTTGAGCAGTATGTGCAGAAAGTTAGTTACCTAGAAAGCTTGAAATGAAATAAGTATCCATGAACTTTTGTGTTGGAAAGGTGGATATTCTCATGCCTTGATCATTGCTCAGCATTATATACATTATTTTTGTGGGGACTAATAGGAGATTTGAGTATTGTACCACAAATACATTGGTAACATACTAACATATACTTATGCTGTGTTTGGAGAATAGCTTGGCTTTAAATTTGTGTTAAAGAAACTGACCAAGAAGCTTTATTAAGATTTGTTTAGAAGATATACAGTTAAAATTTTCTATCTTTGTTGAATAATGCTCTCTGTTGTAGATGTTGTACCTATCGATTGTAAAATTTTGAATGTTTCATCCTTGGTGTTTTTTACTTTTCAGAATTCTATTCCTCCGAAGGGGAGTGAGGTGAATCTTACTCTTGGTGGTATTGACCTGAACAGTTCAGGCAGGTTGGCTTGCTTATTTAATATACATCAACTGCTTACCGTATTAACTTCATGATGTTATTGTCATTATTAGTGGATTAGTTATTCTGCTCTTTATTCAAGAACTATTATTGATTTCTTTCTATGATTTATCAGTGTAGTTGTCAAAGCGGACAAAAAACTTTTGACAGTGCTCTTTCCCGATGGTCGTGATGGGAGAGCTTTTACACTAAAGGTGCTCTTTTGGTGTTGCCTTTACCTATAATTCCTGGCTTTGATTTTCCTCTTTCTTAACTGTGTGTAATTATTGTTATCATAAATTTATCTTTTGCAATTCCAAGTGTCACCTTTTTTACATCTTCCATTTATGTTTCTCTGACCATAGAAAAAAGGAAACGAAAATGGAAAGCGGGAGATATAGCATGCTTGCAATTTCATTTGCACTTTTTTCACACATAAAAATTTCATTATTATCAAACTAGTTACTACTTTGTAGCATTTTGCTTTATGTTAAAGCTTTATATCTCTAACTTGATATGGGGTTATGGCTAAAAATTATGAAAAAGATATTAGATAATTCAGAAGGGTCACACAATTCATACTAGTGGAAGGGATTCCAATCTTTATACTTCGTAAATATTTAACATGCGTTTGTTTAAACATGTCTTTAAAATGACACTTTCGATGATGCGAAACATGGATAAACCTAGCTTTTTGCAGCTTATACAAATAAAACAAACCACTTTACAGTGACCTTTTGAGGTGGCTTGGGGTGTCCTTCCTTGGAGAGTTTGCTTGGGCTAAGATTTTGGGAGCCATGTTAATACCAATATTTTTTTGGAGGTGTTCTTATTTAATTATTTTTATTTTATGAGTAGATGGACTGAAAGGATGCTAGAATTTCCAACGATGCCCATCTCTCTATTCCTCTTCTTTGGGACAAGGTGTCATTTTTAGCATTGTTATTGGCTTCGGCTATGAGAGGTTTAAATCGCCAAGAAATATTTTAACTCTACTCATACTCCTAAATCTAACCTAAAACTAATACTAAAAATTAACTCCTCTTGCTTTGGCCAGGAGATTATTTATAAGTGAAAATTCTTTCATCTCCAAGACAAATGCTAATGAACCTGATCCTTTTTTCCCCCTTTTCTTTTTCTTTCCTTTTGGGCTTCAACTTGTTCATGGTAATCTTTTAGAGTCCTTTATCTTCTTTAAAATTAGAACATAAAATTGACTTGCATACCAAGATATTGACTTTATGGTAACAAAATATTAAATCCTATAAAATAGAACTCATTAACTAAATAAAATTATTGAAGATAAAAAGTGTAGATAATCAAATGCTTAAATAGTGTATCTAGCAGGGCGTTTTGTGAGATGTTTTTCCGTTTATGTCATCAAGCTTGTCTCGACCACCTTCACCATCACAGCTTGAGAAGGCTAGCACACCTTCTGCTGTCAAGTGCTTATTAGCTTTTCTTGCTACAGGCTGAAACTTCAGAAGATCTTTTTGAGTGGAAGGCAGCACTCGAGGAAGCTTTGGCAAATGCACCAAGTGCTACTCTTGTGACGGGAAAAAATGGAATACTCAAAAATGAACAGCCTGATGCTGCTGATGCTCCTTTGGAACAGTGTAAGCTCTTCATATTTATAGTCAATTTTCATGTTTAGTAAATTACTTAGCTTCTGGTGATGAATTTCACAACAATTCAAGAAAAAATGAAGTAATGGAAGCAGATAATTCTAGAAACTGGCTCGTTTTCAAGGTAGTTGGTACTTGGATCTTTCAATACTTTATTTTTAGGATACTAGAGTCTTCCTTTTATTTCTTATTTATTTAAATTCTAATGTCACAATTTGATCATGTTTTTTGAGTCGATGAACGTTTGGTAATTTTGCATGCTAGGGGTATCTTAGTACTTCTAATTTTATCTACTTTCTAGATTATTATTAGTTTGGTTATCATATTGTTGGTCCTTATTTTATCTTGATTAGAATTGTTTACTTGTTTGGAATTTCTTTATGATGTATGATTTGAAAATCCTTTACTTATTAGGAAAGTTTGTTCTACTTGAATGTAAAATTATAAACAAGCATTTTGTGGACAATTATAATATAGTTGAGTAATAGTAATTTCTTTCAGCAGATTATGATTTCTTTTAATGGTCAGACTACACAGTAAGCTTATTCTACGTGAGATTTCTAGTGGGACTTTAAATTTTCTGCTCATTTAATTCCCCAGATTTATAAATAGTTCGTTTAACCCTTAAAGCCCTAAACTTTGATCCTTAAACCAATACATAGCCAATTTGATCACTAAAAACCCCTAAGCCACCACCTTTTTTAAAGAGTTTAAAATTTATACACCAACAGTGTTTACACGAGTGTTGTTAGGATCATGACTTGTTATTAAAATACAGGTAATCTTGTCTAACAAAATTACTTCATTGATAATGTGTCATAATTTTAACACCACTCGTAACACTTTCCCTATTTTAGTTTTTTCATGCATCATCTGATCTGTTCACAGTTTATACAAACAGTTTGGGATCCATTGAGTCGATCCTCTTTTATATGCACCATTGGTTGTCTATGCCTCTTACAGAAACTTGTATTTTTTTTGTATTAATTTTTTTTTATTGTCTTGTGATCTTGAATATGGACACAAGTTTTTTTTTTCTTTCCTTTTTTGTGTGTTGATGTGAATGGGTTACTTGCTTTATCCTGTTCTTCACTTTTTATAGGAACTAATTATTTTTGTTATTCTGTTTACCTCTTTTATAGCAAAGGACAGACAGACAGCGAAATCTTTAGTAATTGGTCGGCCGATTTTACTTGCTTTGGAGGATATAGATGGGACTCCATCTTTCCTGGAGAAGGCCCTTAGGTTTCTAGAGGAGCATGGTGAGGTTCTCATTCTATTAATTTTTTTAAGAGAAAGGAAAAAGATTTTATTGATTAAAAGAGAAGAGATTACAACGCAAGTGGTGGACAATAAGTCCACCCAAAAGAAATAAAAATAATAAGTGAAAAAGATCGGGATATTAATGGAGCACCGCTTGCCAATCTCTATGAAGATTTGACAAAGAAATTTTCTAAAGAATTTCCATTGCATGAACCAAAGAGAAGCAAAGAATTGGAAAACAAATCATTAATCATCATCCGACTACAAAAAAATCCTAGCATTTTTCTCTATCCAAACTCCCCACAGAACAGCAAAACAAACACATCTCCAAAGAATCCTCTTACCACTCGAACAATTAAGCCCCTGAACATGCATTATAAAATATATTGCACTGAAGAGGGAAAGATCAAACTTTTACCCATCAAGCTAAACAAACAACACAACTACCAAGCCATTATACAGTGAGCTAGTAAATGAATCCTCTTACCACTCGAACAATTAAGCCCCTGAACATGCATTATAAAATATATTGCACTGAAGAGGGAAAGATCAAACTTTTACCCATCAAGCTAAACAAACAACACAACTACCAAGCCATTATACAGTGAGCTAGTAATGATAAGGAGACTCACTATCATGGATACAAAAACATAATCATCAGGGGACAAAGAATTGTGAGGCGTACCACGTCTTTTACGCATGTCGTTAGTGTTAAGCTGACCGTTAAAGGCCACATAAAAGCCTTAATTTCAAGGGAACTTTAGCTTTTCAAATATAAGAGACTAGAGGAAAATGATAAACTGGTCGATACCTCAGTAAGTAAGTGAAAAGAGCAACAAGAAAAGATTCTGGATCAATTAAAATACCTAGCATGCCTGTCCAAGGACTGAGAAAAAGAGACTGAATCAAGAAGTTGAACAATTAAAGTAAATTCCTCTGGCTCCCTATTATTTAAATTGTGGAAGAGATGAAAAATCTAGGAAACTGTCTCACCCTCCCTAGTATAGAAGTTAGAAATGGGAGAATTATGCTTAGATGAGAATTGAGAGGTAATAAAGACAAGGAAAAGCTAAACATCCCCAATCTATTACTTTCCACAAGAGTAACTTCTTCTTTTTTATTTAAGTTGTAATATTCCACTTTTAATCTACATTCCTTACCTGACTACCATGATACTCAAAACTTTGCCTGCACATGACACATCCAAACACAAGCGTTTCTGTGGCTTTCACCCTCTGCAACAAGTCATTAGAATTAAGACGACTGAGAACTTCTGACCTAACAAAGTCTTAGTTTTTGAAGGAACCTTAGCCTTCCAATATATGAAGTTAGGCAAAAGCATTAGGAGCAAATACTAATAGGTAAATCAAGAAAAGACTTGCATGAAAATTTCCTAAAGAATCCAACGACACAATCTCCTATCAGTAGTAGAAGAATAAGAAACCTGCCTGCAAAGGCCCAATAATGTTGTTAATCATTAGTTTCATGATCATTTAAATTCCTGAAAAAATTATGGGTTTATGTTTATTTGGCTTTATTCATCTGACACTAATACTCCAGGAGTAAAAGTAGAAGGGATCTTGCGTCAAGCTGCAGACGTTGATGATGTTGAACACCGAATTCGAGAATTTGAGCAAGGTCAGCGTGCTTCCATCCTTGTTAGTTAGGATTGACTTTCTATTTCTTCTTTAACGTTACTACAACTGTTCAGGTTGTGTTTAGTAGTTGCGTTGTGTAAGTTGTAAGATTTTTTCCGGATTAGTGTCTTTTGTTTATGTTGGTTTCAAACTATGACAAAAATGGTTAATATTCTCTTCATTTAAGCCGCAAAATTTTCTTTTTTTGCATGTAATTTAGGGCTTTCTTGTTACATTTTAGTATCTGTAGTAAGGGTTCCTTTTTTTTCCCTTAGAAAATGCAGACATTACACTTGATTTCAAATGCTGCTTTTCTTTTTTGAAACAGAATGCTGCTTTCGTTGAAAATTCTTGAAATTGTTTCGTACGAAACTACCCTGTATGAATTCTTCTCATTATTTTCATTTACCATCTTCTAAAAAAGAAGACATGTTTGATGAACAGAACAGGGCATTTAATTTTCTTTGCTTTTCTTCTTTTAAAGTGCTGTTGAGGACTTGTTTGGTAAACTGACAATCTCTATAATTTCAAGCCCCCACCCTCGGGGGAGGCATGAGTAAGGGGATTGGGGAAGGAGGAATTGCTTTAGAGGTAATCCTTGTGACTTTAGGTAAATTTATTCAAAACAATCCAATTCAAACAAAAAAGTAAATATAAGAAATTTTAACGTTTTCTTACTACACTAGTACATTAAAAAGTTCTAATATCTGAAGCAAAAACATCTTATTTTAAACATGTATCTCATATATAAATACACAAAAACATGTTCACGGGCTCACCGTTACACTTGGCACATATAGTGTCAAGTCATCTCGTACTTCTTCTCTTTCCATCTTTTTCAAAGGAGTCCCTGAATATGGTATATAGAGGTGAGCTTCACAAGCCTAGTAGGGAATACTAGCACAACCTTCAATTTAGGTATAATACAATCTCAAGAAATTCATGCAAATGAAACTTCAATGCAACATGCTTTCCTTACCTTTTATTCTCTCTTTCTCATAATCCTTCAACAAGTACGTAACCTTGTTATGTTTCAACAAAACCAATATCCTAATTTTGGCTAGGAACCAACTATTAGTAACCTCCTAATTTTGGTTAGGAACCAACCATAAGTAATCTCCTAATTTTGGCTAGGAACCATTCTCATGGGATTTGTCCCAAAGTCGTACTCAAGGAAACCATCTCCTAATTCAAGGCCTGGAACCAACCTTTACCATTTACACCTTCAATAATAATCAAAACCCAGATATTCTCATAAACACCTTTATTTCATATTTGCTTCTCAAACAAAATGCTCAAACAAATACATGATACACAATTACCAATTTCACCAAAAAGACAATACGAGTATGCATGATATTCCTAATATTCCAACATATATTACAAAGTGAATATGAAAAGTACGTAAAGAAAAGGAATAGCATTATAAGAAAATTATATAGGCAAGTGCATAATATAATTGCATGTACCACATACAATAAAACCATAGTAACTTGTCACTATAAAGTCTTTACAAGTTGAGTCCACATTTCCTAGAAACTAGACTTCCAAGGCTACAATTTAGGCTCAAGAATCATGGAATTATGTTTAATAACAACTTATTTGTAACTCTTGCAAATCAAACCATGTGTGCAGGATTTTACTGTGCAGATTGTTAGAAGCTAAACTTTCGAATGAATTTAATAAAATACTTCCACACTTTCAATTAAGTTCAAATTTGGTATGGATAAACTAGACTTATCATTGTTTAACATATAAAAGTTTCAAGTAAAGTTAACGGTTAGATCTTTCTAAAAGAACCTTGGAACATACCCTAAAAATAAAGACCGGTTACAATTTTTTGCACATACACACATATATAAATGGGTAGTGATTCATAGCAAATGTTTGTTATGACATTATTCCAACAACCTGATCTAAACCGTCCATCTAGAGATCTAATGACCTCAATTGGTTCGGAATTTTTTTCCTGCCGCCAGAAGGAGTAGCGGCTGAGAATTTCTTTCTAGCGGCATAGCTAATTACTGAAATACCCTCACTTAGACTTTTTGAATCTTAGCCGCTAGTCCTAGCGGCAGACCCCAATCCTTCAAATACTCCTCTTGTCTTGCCGAAATAAGGAAATGTTAATATAATAAATTTATTAATCGAGTCATTTTCATATTTCCTATTAATAATAACTAAATAATATTAATATTAATAATAAATTAATAACTAAATAAGTATGAACCATGGTAAAAATGCTTAATAAACCATGTAATACAATACAAAGTACAAATTCATTAGATAAGTTGGCCCAGTGGTAGGCATCAAATTCACTCAACCGCAGTCAAATCTTACATTCCACAAAGATCGACTTCCCCTATGCCCAATGTAGTGTAAATTACAATTCCTCTAGAATGAGAGAGAGAGAGAGAGAGGAAAAAACTAGCAGATTTATGGCCTGTTTGATAGCTTCTAAATGGATTTGAATGACCCGAAAACTGATTCGGTAAGTGATTCAGTGTGTTTGTTTGAATCAATTATACTCTGAATGGAACCAAATTGCTTCTGACCGAACCAACCCAATTTTCCTGGCTGCTTCGCTCAGTTGGCTACTGAATGAGCCTTTCACCCTCTCACTTTTGAACAATTGCTTGCTATATCCAACACTTCTTTCTCGATCCCATCTCCCAGATTTGATTTGTAATCTCCCATTAATTTTGTAGATGAGAAATTGAAGGGAAGACTTGGGTTTCATCTTCTAAAATTGTCAAAATCCAGTTCTCAAAGAAATGGAAATTACAGCCTCTAAGCCAAAGAATAATCCAAATCAAAGCCTTCCCCTAAAAAAAGGGCAGATCAAGATGAAGATATTAAGAAAATTACTCAAATCGATTGTCGGTGGATCAAAAAGAAAAGGAAGGGAAAAGGAGCTCAACTTCCACTACTCCAAAAGAAACACCAAGTGGGTATAACTCAGATGACCATTCTGATGGATGAACTGAGGAGGGATGAGAGAGAAAATGAATAGATTGGCGAGTGGGTGGGAGTAGTTTGTGTTTTCATTAATTTAACTTGAAAGTAGAAAGCTTTGTGTTGAAAACTAGTGCATTTTTTGTGTTTTTGGAGATTTGAGTTTTACTTTATTTGATTTTTGCATTTAGTAGGACTGAGGGGTAAAATAGTAAAAAATTGTTATCTCTGGTTCCATCCATATCAATTAACAACATTTTTCATTTAGTATTCAGAATTCTGTTTCATTCAGCTCATTCAGATTGCTTAAACATTCAGAACTATTTAATTCAGTTTTATCAAACAGCCCTTTATTTTTGGCTAATGGAGTTGCATAACTTGAGTAGTTTGATAGTGTTGTTAATCTTTCTTTCTTATGTTTTGCGGTTTAGGAAAGAATGAGTTTTCTCCAAACGAGGATCCACATGTTATAGCAGATTGTATCAAGGTACTTAATTGACGAAATTGAATGACCATTTTCGTGAATGCTACAATATTGTTGGAGACTGTGCTTTATTTGACTTGTTCTCTTTACGTTCTGGTTTCAGTATATTATCCGGGAGTTACCATCGTCTCCAGTTCCTGCGTCTTGCTGCAATGCTCTATTAGAAGCATTTAGTAAGTTTATTATGCCAGTGCTTATTTTTCATGGCTCTGTTTTTATCTTATTCCAGATAAGCTTGTAACTAGGATCAATCTATTGAGCTTTGTTTGGCATAACAATAGCATATTTTGTTAGTTAATTTTATTTTTAGACTTTATGCACTGTCGACTTGGCTATTTAAATCATCTATGACACAAAATACTTTACTTATTAGCTCTAGCTTGAGCTTTCTCTCACTGGAGTTTGGATTGCAGACATGTTATATGTTGATTTCCGATATATGCACCATGATTTGATTTCACTATAAATAACCAAAATATTTTAATGATAATCTTTCTGTTGGCGGTAATCTATCTGGTTATACTTTTCTGTTCAAGAGTTCTGAGAGATCTTTTTGATGTTTATTCTATCAATGTTTTTCAGAAATTCCTGTCTTTTTTGTCTTTTCATTCAAGTCATTGGATGTAACATTCGTTTTAGATTATATTTACTTTAGTTAGAGCTCTCAATTTGGAATAATTCTCCTCATCAAGTTAGTTATTGTCTTTGTTGAACTTATCATGCTAAATAGGCTACCTTTGTCTCCTTTGGTTCTCACTTGTATACTTTGTCCTTTTTGTTGCTATATTAAATATTCATGAGTGCCTTAATTTGTACTTCCTCCGTCCCAAAATAATTGCTTAGTTTTGACTTTTTAAAGTCAAATTGACTATTTTTTAAAACTATTTTTTGTACCATTTTTGCCAGAATATAGGTGCAAAGGTTATAACAAAAAAAAGTATATACAATTTACTACTAATACCAATTTTTATAATGTTAAAAATATATTTATACATGCTTAATTATTAATTTTAAAAATAGTCAATTTGACTAAAAAAAGTCAAAACTGAGCAGTTATTTTGGGACGGAGGGAGTTTTTGTTTTCGTTCTTGTCTCTACTTTGACACCCTCATCACATCTTTTTTACTTATTGATATGCATGTTTGTTTTGCACTCCAAATTTGTTTCATTCAACTTTTATGCTGGTCCACTTTTGAACTTTTTAAGCTTTCACATCTCAAAAGAAATTACTGCATTTAAAGCACTGGTGATGACAACTCCTTCACATGTATGACATGACAAAATTTTAAATGAATGAAAAGGTAAAAAGCGGAGAGTTTTGTCAAACTAATGTCTTATATTATACATATTATGCAAAACACAGTCTCATTTTTTTCGTATATTAATTGCTTGGTTTTCATTTTCAGTTTTTTTGCTAAGAAAATTGATCCACATTCTATATCAAGCAAGCTTATGTTCCACACACGCACTCAAAGAGAAATGTGTGTTTGTGTATATATAAAGAGTAATGCTATGGACACAAACTATACACAAAAAGTTATGCACAAACAATATTAAAAAAGAGAGAAAATAGGAAGTGGGACTTGCCGTTGGATGTTTTTCACATTTTCATTGGAAATCGTATGCAATACATGGGTCCTACTCTTGGTGCACAACTTTTTGTGTATATTTTGTGCACATAGTATTATTCATATATAAACGTCAAACCCCATTTCTTGAAACTTTGGGAGTTTGGGAATTATTTGTGTTTTCACGGTCCATGTTTTGAAAATCCATGTAAGATTGGTTTGTGGAATATTTTTGGAAATCATGTTTTTCAGTTCTAAAGGTCCCTTTAAAGATGCCAAGTAGGCAATTCTTTTAACTTGGAGTTCTTTTGATATGTAATATACTGTGAGTCGGACCAAACTTCTCCATGCCCGCATTCACAAGGGATTTTGGGATGTGGTAAAATAGTTAAGGGTGGTCTTTAAATTTTCATTCTAATTTAATGCTGATTTGTACGCAATGCTCTTTAAGAGCCTTTTTCTTATAGTCATGTTTAATTTGGCAAATTTTTTATCTTAAAAAGAAAAACTAATTGTGGCATAAATTATGTTGATCATAATTAGGAACTGATCGTGGCAAGAGAGTCAGTGCTATGCGTGCAGCTATATGTGAAACATTTCCAGAGCCAAATCGTCGTTTACTACAGAGGTACTTCAGAATATGACTTAATTGAGCTCTCTATAGTGAGTGCTCAGTTAATTGTCGTACCTGCTTCTTAAATTGATTTGTTGGTTAGTACTGCCTTCATTTTAAACTTGCTTTTCTAATACAATAGTTTATCCCTGATGTATTTCATCAGTTTCAAGTTTGGAGAAAGAATAAATCTCCCCAATATTAAATTCCATGTATGTATTTAACGATTACTTCCCTACATCCTTTTTGAAAGTTCATATTATAGGTGAGAACAATGGAGTTCAACACTGACCTTACCTTAACCTTAAGTTATGCTTCCTCACAACTGCATCCTCTCTTTCTGAAAGTTCATATTATAGGTTAAAACAATAGTGTTCACTTACTTCTGCAGTAGTAGTATCTGATAAAGAATAGAGGACTTAACTAGGTCAGCTTGGCTGTCAAAATTATCTAGTGTACTTTATCACTTAAGGAGATTGAGTCATCATCTAGTTGAATTATCATCCAACCCAGTTTCTGTAAAAACCAATTGGTAATACTGAGTTTTATCTTTCTTGGCTACTCCCTATCTATACATTTTTGTATGAGGTTTATTTATACATGAATGTTTATGGTTCTTCTAATCATACTTTTTTTTTTCAACAACTATTTCTTTCCACTTAAAAGAATAAACTTTTTTATTAGTTAAATGCAGAGATATTACAATGCATATGGCAACAAGGTTTCACCAAAATGAAATATAAATAAGTAAGAACAAGTGGAAGAATCAACACTACCGACTACCCTCAATGGGAAAACCCGTCTAAACTTTATGTAGTGCAGACAAAAGCACCCACCCACCCATGAAGTGTTATTCTGCTGAAGTTATAATTGCTTATCGTTGATTTTACTTAAATATTGGGGAAAACCTCAGCATTTTAAATAATATCACGTGGGAACAAAGGTCTCAAAACTATGAGCTCAAAGAAATGATTTTGAAAGAATCCAAAAAGCAGGCCTTATGCTAATTATTGCTTTTTGAGTCAAATTACTTAAATTTGGTCCAAAAATCTGTAAAAAAGAGAGCCTGAACTCAATTATTGATTGAAAAGGAAATAATCGAAAACAAAAGGTTAAAACAAACGGGCTCAGTGAGATACTAGTATTTTTATTGTAGGTGAACAGTTACGTTTCAAAGCATCTAACATTTTGAAGTTGGCTGACCATAGTGTTCTTGTTGACATCAATTCTCTCTCTCTATATATATATATATCTTGCTTCCTTTTTGTTTAAGGCTTCTTTGATCAATGATATCAGCATGTCAAAGCTATCTTACACCGGGGGGGGGGGGGTAACCATAAATGTATTTAGATGACCGGGGGGGGGGGGGGTAACCATAAATGTATTTAGATGCTGAGTGTCTGGTAAAAAAATGTTATAGTCATTAATAAAAGTCTGTCTTATCCTTGTATCTCAATAGTCTTGGGAAGTGGTGGATGTGATACAAATTTAAACTTTGGGAGCAGTCAGCTGCAATGCCTAATTGCCTAGATTGTCAGCCAGAGTTTTTTCCTATGCTAAGAGATCCCAGCAATATGAGTAATTGATACTTGGTGTTTATCATCACTGTTTGCTTAACAAGGAAACTCACCCTTTGCAGTATAATAGTAGACCATGTGTTTTTTCATACAGATGTGGAAGGACTAAGCAGTTTCTCGATAGTATGATGTAGATTTACCGTAGATTCCGTTATCTTGTGTCTATTTTTTAGTTTCTTCTCTCTATCCTTTCTTTTTCAAGTCGAGGAAACCTTCAGATGAATTTCCATTTTCAAGTAAGACACTTTAAAATGTAATGTCGCAAACCTTAAAGTGGTGACAGTTGTAGAATCTCTTGAAATTTACAAACAATGTGAAGTTTTCTCACTCCTATTCATGCCAATTCTTGCTGAAATAAATGAAGCGAAACCGTGTAGGCATATTTTACTTGCATCAATTGCTGGTTGGACAGGAAAGATATTTCAGGAGAATCTATTTTTATTTTCATTAAACTTTTGCCTATGCTTTCTGTGCCTTAAACTTATTTGACATGTGTTTACCTATTTTGAACCATGACTTGATTTGTCTTCCCTCAAATGTCCAGAATTCTGATGATGATGCAAACTGTGGTTTCTCACAAGGCTGTGAATCGAATGAGCACTTCAGCTGTTGCAGCTTGCATGGCACCATTGCTTCTTCGCCCCCTTCTGGCCGGTGACTGTGAGCTTGAAAATGATTTTGATATGGGTGGTGATGGTTCTGTTCAACTTTTGCAAGCAGCTGCTGCAGCTAACCATGCTCAAGCTATCGTTATCACTCTTCTAGAGGAATATGATACTTTTTTTGGGGTATGCTCATCTAGTTATTCTGTTTACTTTATCACTTGTAACATAAATAAAATCAAATTATTCCTTTACTTTTCAAGAGAGAAAATTTGTGCAAATTGATGTATTCATTTCTTATGGGGGTTCAAGCCTTTGCTTTATAACCAAATCGTAAAGTCAAATAAATCATGTTCAGGAAGCTCCTTTTGCCTATTGATATGACTCGGCCAGCTCTCTTAGCTAATTTTTCTTTCATTGCGGAGGTAGCGTTGACTTGATTATGGAAAATTAGTCTCATGGTGAGGGTAGAAAGTGCATCTAATCCCTTCCCTTCCAACTAGTTCTCTAGTCCATCTGATATGAAATTGCTACTTATTATCCCCTTTTAAAGCATGTGTGTGGGATGACATATTTTCTTGTGGTGTGTGGGAACACCTTCGGTGGAGACCTTCAACCTGCTATCTAATGATTGTTTGAACTCCACACTATATTTTCTATAGTCCTCAACTTGGACTAGGAGCCACAGCACTAGTAGATCAAAATCTAGAGTAGGCAAGTAGCTCTCCTCGGCTATTTTGCAGTCCCCATAGCTACGTACTATCTTGAGTTCTTAAATATAAGTTAATTTTGCAGCATATATATAAGATTGTTTGGAAGATATTGATAATTATTCCTCTTGTTTAGAAGTCTTGACTGTTAATGTCCATATGTCTGGTAGATATCAGATATGTTCTTCTCAGTAGTGCTTGTAATTATCATGTGATTATGCTGTTAAATTGTTTGGCTTTATAATGCGATAACTGGTGAATGTTAGTACATTAGAAAGAACCAAACAGAACTGTAGAAGCCAAAGATTTTATTCTGTAAGCGTACGGTCTGGACCCTCTCTACTTGGCATGTGCTTTCGATCATTTGGATAATTTTTGAAGTTAAATATGGATAGATAGTTATTGTTGTTGATGTTTAATCCTAAAGTAATATCCTAAAGATTTGATATGGGTTTTTACTGCACTGTACAATATAATGATGGTCCAGAAATCAGCTGCAGCCAAAGAATACAAGTTAACCCCAAGGGTTAGCTCAACTGGTAACGGCCAGGAAAAACCTTCCCTTGGGAACAGGCCGCAATTAATCATGTGAATCTTTTAGCACCGGCAGAACAGCTTGCCTTTGACCAGGTTGTGGTGAGTGAGGATGAAGACTCATAAGAACTTAAAGAAGAAAATAAATATCTTAAAAGAAATGTGCAAATGTTATGGAAACCTCAGAGTTGTACAAAGTCCATACATTTTTTTTGCACTAAGATTATGCCATAATGTTATTAAGGTGGTTGCGTTTCATGTTTCTAGTGTTTATTATCTCCAGGTTGCTAAACTATTTTGAACTCAATTTCCTGTAAAAGTTTTTGCAGGAAGGTTCTATGTCCTCTGAATTATACTCTGACTCGGAAGTGAGTGGAAGTGAGAGTGAAGAGCTTTGTGACGATGGTTCCTTTGAAGATGACGGAGAGGATGATGCAACTGAGGGTTCAGATGCAGATTTAGATGAAGATTTTGAGCATGCATCAAATGGAAGTTGCACTGAGACCGGAGACTCGGAGGACAATAATCTGTATGACGACAAGGTTGGTTTCTCTACTCCTTAGTCAGAGCTTCTACACTATACACACAAATACATAATCAGCGGTTGTATACACTAGATGATAACACAATACTTCTGTCCTAATGCTGGCCTCTTTAAATGCTCAGGGTGAAATCTTGTTGTATTATGCTAGGTTTCTTGCTCCTTAATTGGTGCCCCTCCCTTTTCTGTACTGCCACATCCCTTCCATATCTGTTACTTGTACTTAAGAAATCATTTTCCCCCTGATATTAGTGTTTACATATCAATTTATTTATGTATGGTTGTCTCTTTATCTTTGTTTATTTGTTGTCTCCCACCCCAACCCTAGTTTTCCTGCTATATGTGTAGCCTCTTATACCTTGAAATTTGAATGGGTGTCAAGGATTTCATTTTGACATGTGTCATGACAACTGATAGGCATATCATCAATTAAAACCAAGTTAGGGAGTATAAATGCTTCCATTTCTGCTTTTATGAGTTGTGTTTCTTCCTTCACGTTGGGGTCTTTGCTTTGGAGCATGCAGAGGTGCAACACTTCTTGGTGATCTCTGGCATTGAAAAGCTGTCTTTTTTGTTATTTCTTGTTTTTCTATGTTCTGTTTGCCCTTTTTGTGGTGGCTGGTGGACTTCTTATTCTTTTCTGTAAGCTATTCTCTCTGTCAATAGAGTAACAACTGAAAGTGTTAATAAGTGGGAATATTGGCTCAATGATGCACATTGGGATTTCATGCTTGAGAGCGATTCTGTTTTAGCTTTTGTATATTTTATTGGAGCCTTCAGGCTATCACGTCAGATTCCTGGTTCCCTATCTTGGGCAGGGAATTTTCCAGCTCCAGTTCTTTTCTATCCAGTTCATTCTCTCAAAAATGTCACACCATACAAGTGTACTGAACCTATTACATTCCAGTGTGTCTCATCAATACAGAGTCAGTGATTGTTTATGAAAGAATTGGACAAAAGTTGGATTGATTATATCTCCCCCTCTTTTAATCTTCTACTCTCTGCAATTTCAGTGATGCTAGTTCAATCCTTTTTTTTAGTTGTTGTTGTTGTGATTTATGTATGTTGAATGGTTTACCACCACTTAACTCTAATATCTTTGTTTTCTTTACATTACACATTTGGAGTTAGTCTCATCTGGATTACTGTGTTTTGATTTTTGTTGCTCTCTCTCGCTCTGGCTTTCTCTCCCCCATCCCATTTAATACTTTACTAACAGTGGCCATTCTGAAGATGCAGGGTTCCAAGTCCCCTGAAG
This sequence comes from Panax stipuleanatus, assembly GCA_020205555.1. NCBI lineage: Eukaryota > Viridiplantae > Streptophyta > Magnoliopsida > Apiales > Araliaceae > Panax > Panax stipuleanatus. The sequence continues at coordinate 13,846 of JAINUT010001391.1, read as the reverse complement.
TAGATGATAATCTTGAAGTCGGCCTGAAATTATCTTCACGTCCTCCACAAAATTCAGTGCACCAACATGATATAGTTGGAGAGAGTGAGCATATTCTGGATCATAGTACTAGCGGTTCAGTGGTACAAGCTAATGCATCTGGTGAAGTAGTACGGGAAGTTCTTGCAGAATCAAGTCCGGAAAACCATTTAACCAACAAAAGTGCATCTACATGCATTCAGAAAGCTGCAACTTTATCAAATGGACCTGGGCGCAGCACTAGGCGGCCCGCTCATTGGGGACGCACTCCTGTGAGTATAACTGGTTATTTACATATATGTTGTATCTTCTCTACTCTTGGCACTTTATTACCAGTCAATCGGTTGTTCTTTTGAGCTCCATTAATTTTAGTACATCTCTTTGAAATGTGTATCTTTTCGCCTATTATTTTTCCCTGGTGTAACTGGTAAATTGTTCTTTGTTTTTCTATAGGTATTGTAATTGCTTTTCCTAATTGATATTTTGAATGTATGTGAGTCCAGGGAAGGAAGAATTTATCCATGGAATCGATCGAGTTTGGCATTGAAGATGAGTAAGCATTCAATATTTTTAAATTCTAATACACAACTTATAAATTTTTGAAGTTCTTCCTATCTTGATGCTATTTGCTTCTTTGGCTGTTTGATTTAACTTGATTTTAGTTAAAATAGGACAAAGAGTTCAGCACTTCCCCATCATTTGCAACCATTATTAGCTTGTATGACTGCTACTGCCCAAACTTGAAACATTGTGTATTTTCTAATTGCACTCAATTGTTTTGTAAAACAGAATTGATGATCTTCACATGTTTAGACCTATTTTCTTTTTCATTGTTTATTTCCCTTGGTCGTTTTTTTTTTATGTCAGTATCCTATGAAAATGCATTTGCTATCAGCATTTTATTAAAAAGCATTTGTTCAGTATTTTTAATCATGTGCATAAATTCTTCTAGTATTATGATTTTGATTTGAAATCCTTAAAATTTATCACCTATATAGTAAGTTATGTAGTTTTATGTGGATCATGCTAGTTTTTCAGAGGATTGTGGTTCCATAGTAATATGAAAATCTGAGGCATGAATATGTATGTAATACACACACATATATGGGAGCGATCCATTCCAAAAAGCTTAGATAGTAGCACTATTCCAGCTAGTACATCTCTAGTCGTCAATAGAAAATATCTATGGGTCATATTTAAAAAAAAAACTGCACTCCAGGCCTGAGAGGTCCAGAAGGACAAGTGGACAACTTTTAGTTCCGAAAGGCTTTTTGTTGAGAAATACCTTGATGTCCCTCAAAAAACATTTGAAAAATACCTTTCCAGAGGTATTAGTCCAGGAAGGTAACCAAAGATTTTTTAATATTTTTTTGTTCTTTTTTATTCTTCTTAAAACCCACTTCCTCTCTTTTACTGTCTTCATTATTTTCTCTGGCCACTCTCACTCCAAAGACTCACTTCACTTCCTCTCTCATCTCTTTCCTTCACTCAAATTTTCCATGGTTGATCACCCTAATTTTTGTAATTTGACCATGGCCAATCACCCTAATCCATTACACAATCTTCTCCTCCTCAGACAGGATGGGGAGACAGAGAGTATCGGACCCAATCATCTTTAAGTTCCGTGTCGATTCTTCTTCTTGGTGGTAGTTTTGGATGGGGAAGGAAGTATTTGGTCTTGGATTTAAGGGGGTTTAAGTGGGATTCGGATAGTAGGTTTAGGGAGGTGTTGAATTTGGGGTTGGAGGTGGTTTTGATATTTGTCTTCGGGATAGGGCTGTTCGGAATATACGAAATCGTCGTGGAGGTGAGAATAGGCTTCGAGGTAGTGGAGATCTTCTGGATCAATGATCTCCATTTCCATTTGTATCTGTGGTTACTTTCTAAGACTAATACTCCCAATAGGGTATTTTTGAGATGGATTTTAAACCTCTAAGACCCGGAGTGTAATAATTTATTATTTTTTTAATCTGGGCCATATATATTTGTTATGGGTGACCAAAGATGTACTAGATGGAATATATATATATATAGGGGGCGGATCAATGGCACTAAGTTTTTTACACAATTTTTTGATTCTTGAATTTGAACACTCTTAATGGCTAAGATTAAAGCTGATTTTTAAGAGTTCAAATCCAAGAATCAAAAAATGGTGTAAAAATTGATCCGCCCTCATATATATATATATATATATATATATATATATATATATATATGAGTAACGATCCATAGCATGTATTTGCTATGGATCCTTATAGGGTATGCACCATCTATACTATTAAAAATAAGAAGGAACGATCAAGATTAAAAATTGAAAATCGATATCTACTAATAGTAGCGAACGTTAATCAGAATAAAAGTTTGACTTTATTCTAGGATTTTGTGTTTATTAACTAAGGTTTAGGGTTTATTAACTAGAGTTTAGAATTTATTAATTAGGGTTTATTAAAGTTAAAAAGTACAAGTTGCGTATACATAATTGTAAACCCTAAACCCTAGCATATATAGGCTTGATCCATAGCATATATTTGCTATAGATTAAAAAGGGCAAACACTATTTATAACGTCCGTTCTAAATTTCAACGACCAAGATTAAAAATAGGAACGCGGCGTCCACTAGTAATACTAGTGAACGGTATAATGACACAAATTGGACCATTATACCCCAATTTAATGAAAGTCAACACGTCAAAAAATTATCCCGTCCGCTAGTATTACTAGCGGACGCCTTAACACCTTAAGCTGCTCTAGCAAAACCCTTCAATTGGCAACAAAACTGCAAAATTCGCATACATTTTGAAAGATTTGTGTTCTACATCAACTTAATCAACTAGGGTTTATAGTTTGTTAACTAGGGTTTAGAGTTTATTAACTAGATTTAGAGTTTATTAAAAGGAGGTAATAAACCCTAAACCCTAGTTTGTAAACTCTAAACCATAGTTAATAAAATCAAACCCTTATTATGAGATTAGTAAAAATACTCGTCCTCTAGTAATACTAGTGGAATGTTTAATTGGGGGTGTAATAGTCCAAGTTATTTATTTAGCTCGTCCTCTAGTATTACTAGCGGACGCCTTATCCTCCCTTCTAATCCCAGCCATTGGTCATTGGAACGAATGCTCTAGATGCTATTTGCTCATTTTTGATCCATTTTGCTATGGATCATTGCCTATATATATATATATATAATCATAAAACAAGGCAATAGTCTCTAACACAGCCATGTTTGGTTTTATGTTAAGATGTAGAATTGGATAATGAAGTTTAGCTAGTTGACTTTGGGATATAGGATTCAAGAATCTGCATCCTAGATAGTCTATTCATTAACTTGCATTTATATACCGATCTTGATGGTATGTCTTGTTTTAGAATGTGTTTGAAACCCCTTCCACTATAATTGTTTTGATTATTCTAAATGACTCTATGTTTGTTATCTTATTCGTTATTTTAACCCTTTATTAGGGTTGAGATTGAAAGACTGGAGGTCATCAAAACTGAGTTGCAAAGTAGGATTGCAGAGGAGGTATCTACTTTGCCCTTATTTTCTTTCTTTGAATTATATAATCTTGTGTAAAATCATCTTCATACGTCTGATTTCATTAAATTAATTTTTTGTCAATACAGGCTAAAGCAAATGCAATTCTACAAGAAAATCTGGAGAAACACAAGAATGCTTTGTATGAGCGACGTCTAACTCTCGAGCAAGATGTATGTGTAAGATTGGAGGGTAGCTACTCCCAATTTCTAAGAATACATTTTTCTCTTATTTTCACATTATTATGTTAGAGAGCGTCTACTTTTTCAGGTAAGGAAAAACTCAAATTCTTGTTTTGCAAATTTTAGATACATGTAGCTTGGATTACACTAAGATCAACATTTGATGAATATGATTGCATGTAATTATGCAAAGTTTAAGTATGAATATGCCAATGTTATGGAAGTGTTCTGTTATATAATAAGAACACTTGGCTAGATTGCACAGGAACGGTTAAACTTTACAAACTGCGAAATTTTCCCTCTACAAATTTATTGTATGATGTAGCCTGCAACACATGTTTGATTTCGGTGATTATGTTTTAAAGTATTGCTTTTTTACTTTGCAATTTTATATACATCATGTTGCAGTTCATCACAATTCGGTCCTTTTTTTTTGGTGGGAATCTACTTCTGGACTTTACAGCAACACTTATATAGGCTTGTGTTGTAGGTGGCAAGACTCAAGGAACAGTTGCAAAAGGAGATGGAGTTGAGGACAACATTGGAAGCTAGACTTAAAATGTCTGAAGGAGTCTCCCCTATTGCTGGAACGGTCAGTTTCTCTTAAATTCACTAGTATTTTGGGTTTGACTAATCACTATATTAACTTGAAGATTTTTTAAAGGTGGAGGCAGAGGTTGAAGATATTGCTCAAGCAGAGGCAGATGTCACCAATTTGAAGCAGAAGGCTGATGATCTTGCAGTACAGATTAATCAACAGAATGAACAAAATCGTGATTTCATTCCCGATGCATGCATTCTGCCGGAAAAATACACAAATCATCAAGGAAAACTGTAATTTTTTCCCATTATTTGTTTCGATATGTTTGTCTGTCTGTCTCTCTCCTCCTTCCAAATCCTCTTTTTGAATCTATTTATATTAGCTCAGGTGCCATTTCTGCTTCTGGTAAGGTACCTGAGCAGATCATTGCCTACTCAGACTCGGTTAAAGTTTGTCAAGAGTAGAAAACCTATTGGTGTTTTTAAATGGATAAATTGTATAGATATAGTCAACTTTCAGTAGTTTTCTGCTTTTAGTTCTCATTTCCTAATGCCTATTCACACCTCAACTTGCAAACAGGAAAGACAAGCAGAAGGATTTGGAAGCTACAAGTACTAACCGTACTTTTGATAAGTCAACTAGGAATAAGGTACTTACTTTGATTTAAGCATTAATATTACCCCTGGCTCAATTATTATTCTGGCTGTACTAGTATACAGAAACCATACAATGTTTGTTTGATGTTTGCACCTATTGAAACCTTGTTTTATTTGTTCACTGGCCATTGGCCAATGAAGTCTATCAATCACAGCATTGTATGTAGGACAGAATTTCACATATAATTATATAAGCTATTGGCACTTGCACATTGTTTTACTTGATTTTAATTATTGTGATAAGTTAAAAATATTTACTTTAATCATCATATGATATGCTTTAAATCATCACCTCAGTGGGACACAAAAAACTATTAAAGCTGTGGAAGAACATTTTATGCACATTGAGTGTCCAATTGTCTCTGTAATAATTAATAGCCAGAAATCTGTTAATCATTAGAATTAATTTCTCTTACTTTTACTTCTAGAATAAAATTGCAAAGTATAATTTTCTAGAAGGAAAGAATAATTTGGTCCTTCCATTTGTCTACTACTTTTCCAAGTGAAGGACTGCAGCTATTATGATTTCTGCTGGGTTGTTTCTGAGACTCTTTCAACTGTCCGGTGCATTTCTCAATCATATTTTCTTCAAGGTTTATGATGTTTTTTACATAATTCTTCAAAGTTTTCATTAATTTAATGGGTCAAATTTCATAAGAAATGTCATTTTCGAGTATTATTAGTTTGTGTTTTGTACACATGCTGAAAAGATTGGTAGACTTTAATTTTTGGCATTCAAAAGCAGTTCAGATTCATGTAGCCAAATGAAAATGAATTCCAGATCATTGTAACATGGCTATGAATGTTATTTTAGCTTCTATGACAGACAAAGCATGTGTCTATAACACATTATACCATTTGTTGTGTTTACAGGGTCAATCAAACAAGGCAGATGCTGAGAAAGATGTGAAACAAGATCCATCATCAATTAATAAAAATGTACCTCAGACCCAGCAGTCAGATCCAGTACATAACTCAAAATATGCTGGAATTCCACCCACTTCATCCTCTGCAGAATCAGTGACAGCTGGCAAACCTGCTACAATCAATTCTAAGAGGCAAGGTACCAGGGGTGAGGTACGTTTCATCTTTCTTGCCTATGCAAAAGTTATCTGTATCCGTGCTTGTAGACCATGTATTAAACATCGCTAAACTTGTCAGGTAGTTAGTATGTCTCCTGACAATACATTAAAATGATATCACTCGGTCCTTTTCTTTTTTCTTCTTTTTTTATCCCATATAATTGAGATTAGCATATTTCCAATGTTCTAAAATCCAATGTTCTAAAAGGCGCTAGCCAATTTTAATATTCTATCTTACATTTATCCAAACAAAACAATAATATAAAGCAAAATAATCTATAATAAAGATAATAAAGGCCTTTGCTTAAAGTTCAAACACATATTCATATTGTCAATTTCAAAGTTCAAACATAAACATGCAATTGTTCAAAGTTCAAATATATCTTTAACGTATTAGTTTTATTCATAAACAAGATTGCTATTAAATAATAAAATTTAAAATTTTAAGAATTCAATTCAATATTAGAACTTAAGAAACTAAACATAAATTTAACAATTATATTGAATTAAACTAAATATTACAAATGTATCATCATTTATATAATTTGAAGTTGGTACAAGTTCAAAATTATAACTATAATAAAATTATCCATTTTGATTTGATCTTGTTCACTTCTTGTTGTGATTTGATATGCTACAACTTGGATTATGAATATGGTAAATCATTAGAAAAATAAATATATCAAGACCTGGTTTGGGTAGTTATTAAAATAAAAAAACCTCTCCGCCTAGGCCCTGTTTAATTTCTTGGAGGGATTTTTTTGCCTCATTGGGCCTAGGTGTGGAGCCAGAGGGCCTAGCACCTAGACGGGGCGTTAAGGGGGGGGCCTAACGCCTAGGCGGACCTAGGCAGGGATTTTTAGAACACTGCATATTTCTTTCTCGTTTGACTGAATCTTTTCATCAAAAACTATTTTACTTTTACATGTGACCGTTTGTATTATCACGTATTAGGATTCTGGAAATGATAATTCGTAAATTACTCTGTACATTCGAGAAATACGAGGTGAATTTCTGGGTGGAGGTGCAATATTACATGCACTGATGCACATTTATTAAGGGGAAGCTTTGTGCAATTTATATCTTATGGAGTCAAATTAGAGTTTTAAAATCTAGATTATTGTTGTTCCTCAAGTTTGAAGATTGGCTAAAGACTCAACTTGTGTTGAATATCAGGGAGCTACTTCTACAACTTCTGCACTCTCAAAGCTAACAAATCGTCTCAACTTTTTGAAAGAAAGGCGTACTCAAATTGCATCTGAGATCCAAAATTTTGACAAAGGGCATGCTCCAGGTCTACCTGCTCAAAATTCTGAGGGTCATTCCTCAGAAAAAAGCAGAGGAGCAGACCAGAACTCGGAAGGCCCATCCGCCTCCTCATCCACCTCCTCATCTGTCCAAAACATGGACTGGCGAAGAAGATCAGATGGCCTAGCGAGCCCAAATCTGGAAAGAGGAAAATCAGATGGTTTCCCCAATGTGGACAAAGGTCAAATTCCTTCAAGGACATTTTCAAGATGATGAGTGGTATTTCTTGGTCTTTCAGCTTTTTTCCTGCATAATATTCAACATGGCCTACAAAATTCTGTTTAAGGACAATAGTGCACAAAGAAGAAGAGGAAGCTTTATGCTTTTAGGTCTTGACATGAATCCTACAACATTGGTATTGATGGTATTGATGCCAATGCTCAAGGGAGCTACCGGTGAAGTTGAGACAACCCCCAAGCATATCGCAAAGATTATTCATCAACTTGATGCTGATTGAATTGTTTGGAACCCCAATTAGTTTGGTTTGGGTTGGTTTAGTGATAAAGTAGGGTGATTGTATAATTTATTAGTGTTGTATGGTAAATGCAACATTGAACAGCTTAACAATTTTTGTCAATCAAGAATTCAAATGTAAATGAGTATGTATGGGGCTGTTTCAACAATAGGACCTTGTTTTCCAATGTGATCAAGTTCATTTTAGATCCTACATATATTTCTGATGTCCTTTTGAATTTTCCCCCCCTTACAAACACTATCCTTCGGTTAGAATGTGCACAAAAAAGCTTTGCAAGAATTGGAATCAAAGGTTGAATGCGTGCCAAGGCGTAAAAATATTTGACCATGTTATTCCTAAGCAGCATGTAGGTGTTGCTCCCTTCTATTCAGAAAGGAGTCTACATCTACATTCAAGAAACCAAGTGGGTCATAAAGTTGATACTGCTGCAATATGATTTTCAGGGTTTGTTTGATCAAGTCATGTTCCGTTTTAAGAAAGTTTTCTGTCCAATTATATGTGTGTGGGGTCAATACGTGAGATTGGATATTATTATTATAAGGGTAACTCACTATATTTTATATCCTCGAAATATTACCACTCATAAATATTAATATAATTAATAATAAATAGAGAGTTTATTTAATGATCCAGATTTAAATAATTTCATTTGAAATGGAGATGATTTTATACTGCGTTCGAATTGAAAGAATGGAATGGAGATCAGAATGATTCATTCCATTCTAGTTGGAATGATTTATTCCATACTCTCTCTTCCCCAAGACCCTCATGACTCAATGATAAAAAAAACTACTTAGACTTTGGGCATGAAATCTTGAACAAGAAACTTAAATTTCAGTCGAAAATAACCAAACATAATTTTTTTATTCTATAAAAATGAGTCATTTTATTCATACATTTATTTTTTCAATTCAAAAGCAATATTAATGTGGCAAACAAACAAGTAGTCAAAAACTGAAATGAAGATACTCCAATAGAAAGAGAAGAAAACACTACTCCCTTGTCTTTTCATTAACCACTCAGTACTCAATAAAGAAGATACTGCCTGCCTTTTTTACATTTAGACTAGAGAGGAGAAAGAGAGAGGAGAGAGGCTAGTTACAAAGTTCACGAGCAATACCCAAGCGAGAATTGGCAACATCAAACAGAATCCTTAGGTTCTGTTGCTGCAAATTGGCTACCACATTCAACACCGAGTTTACATTGTTCGGTGCTGCTGCCATTGCCAAACACGCCACTGACCCGGCACTACTGTGGATCAAACTGTTCTCCATGGGCAGAACCAGATCCAAACCCGTAAAATGGAACGTAATGGCTGGTGCAATCTCTTCATTTGTTGCAGCAAAGCATGTGTCAAATGCTCCTAGTGACGTGAATGGGCCTTGCGTTTGTTTCCTAAACTCATCTCTCACAGCTTCGTAAATGGGTTGGACAAACCGGGTTATGACCGTGCCCGAGTCAATGATGGTTCCTGCTCCCGTGCTCGGGTCGAATGCTAGGAGCTCCGGAGCTATGGGGACCTTCACCCGCCCAACGTTGATTCCGGTGAGGTTTACGTAGTAGAGTGATGGGCGGTGCGGGTTTTTTCAAAAGTGGGGTGGTCCTGATGGTCTTGGGTTGACCCACCGGGCCGAGTCTAAGTGACCCGGAATAGTAATATGATTTGAAACTGGGTAAACATACGAGAACACACCCGAGTAAAGTGACCCGGATTGTGAAAGAAGCGACATGGGTCCTCGACCCAGGCCCAATAACCCTTGGGGCGGAACCGACTTGCCGGATACTTGGTTGATGCACCCGAATGCAAAATTGGGGATGGTATCGGCTGCTAACCCAAGAGAATCATGAGATAATGTAGCTGAGAAGGATGAATCTCCACCGTAGGATTGGTTAAAGAGACACGTGGTTGAGCCAGATGTGGGGCAAGAAAGCCCATGGACTTGACCACATTCGGGCATGGAGCAGTCCAACGACAAGTAAGTAGAGGACGCATAAGGGGAAAACATGGCGGATGGGCAGCCGGTGCAACCCGTGCATGGTATCCACGCCGCGTCATTGCTGGTATCTAGGACCATAAACATGAGCTGACCCGGAGTGCCCACCTTGACTCGGGCCACATAGTTGCCGATGTTCAAAACCTGCTGGCCCGAGGCGATGGGGACTGAAGTGCGCTTTTGGGCCACAAGGCTTGACAAGTAGGTAAGCCGTTGTTGGTCTTTGGAGGCCATGTTGATAACAGTGTTGGCCCAAGATGAGGCGGGCTTTGGGGCGGTGAAGGGTGAGGCATTTACCATAGATGTGAACAATGGAGAGATCTGCAGCTTCCAATTTGGAGTTGGAAGAACAGGTGTCAAAAGCTATGGTGGTTGTAGAAAGAAGAGTACTGAAGAAGAACAGGAGGATCATGATGGCAACAATGGTGAAATCCATAAATGAGCTAGCTAGCTCTTAACCAAAGCCAAGGAAAGGTGTGTGTGTGTGTATATATATATATGACTATGAGAGGAGAATATGTATATATATATGATGAAAAACTGTAATTATAAGATGATAATGTATATGTTCAACAGAAAGGAGAGCAATATATAGGGAAACCTAGTGGGTGCAAAATTTACACAACTACCCTTCTATTATTACCTTTAGTTTTACTATTACTATTACTATTACTATGTATAGTGTATCTTCTCATTTTATTATTGTTTAGAGAAATGATATTTTTAACGACAAAATCCGTCCACACGTCTAATTAATCACTAAACGCGCGTCAAATCATGCATAGAAGCAGAGTCACACTGAGTGGAGAATAAGTTAACAATGGAGGCTTCATGCTTTAGTGCTCAAAGTGGTATTACCGTGAATTAGAGTATAGCCGTGTATTTGTAGCTGATTACGTTCTAAACTAATCGGAATTGATTCCTTTGAAAGTTGGAAGTCAAATAAAATCAAGACCGAAGATTCGTTAACAGCTAAGTCCCCCATTTATAATATACTTTCATGTGAATTTTTTTTCCCACGTGGAATAGATCCCACCGAATCAACAGGGCACATAAAATCGAGAGCAGATCCCCTGTCCCCAAATTCCTTGTCCTCTTGTGTCCCACCACTTAAATGTTAACACATATCCTTTTACTTAACATCAATTAATTCTAAAATTAAAAAAAAAAGACAAGTGTCAACATTTAAGCGGTGGGACACAAGAAGACAGGGGATTTGGGGACAGAGGATCTGCTCTCCATAAAATCATGCCCCAACATATATATATATATATATACACACACACACATCAACTTTCTGCTGCATGCGAGTCATTCTAATATTGAAAATCACATGCATCTTGAGTTTTCCCGTTATTAATCATTTTGGCATGTAAGTTGGTAAAAAAAATTTCAATGCAAATAACTTTTATTGATTTCTTAAAAATAAGAGTTTTATTTTATTTTATTTTTTGGGGGAGAGAGAGAGATTATTTGGGTGAATGAGTTTTGGGTGGTCCAGAATTTAGAACAGCTCTGCTAGGCTATGAACTTCCAAAGAATGAATGTCCTTATCTCATCATGCATGAAGCTTGAGATTCTCTTGAAATTATTTTCCCAGAATTACTAAAGTGCCACTTCTGAGCTTGCCAACGGTATGACCTAGCGAACACACTGTACTGAAAAGGAACATTCATTATTCAACATCACATGAAATTAATCCTCCTCCGCTACCGCTTGCGACGTTTAAGAGAACTTGTACTTACTAGTATTACAATTTACAAATATACCCAATATTTTCTCTACCTTCTAGATTAATTGCTTACATTTCTTTTCTTTTCTTTTCATTTTTTTTGTATATAAAAAGACAAAAAAAAAAGCACAATTTTTTGAAATTAACCCGCATTCTGATGAGTAAGGTATTGTTCTATTATATAAATATAATTTTTTTGTGTGAAAATAATAATTTTTTTAAGAAATATAAGTGGTTGACTGATCATGGTTAAATTACTTGAATAAACCATGATTCAAACTCTCTATGACCAAGTTATATATACACACCTGTAAATCAATATTTCATGTTAAAGTATAGTAGCATGACTTAATAGTACTCAATCAACTAAGAGTAAATTTAATGACATGTTATAATTTTTTAATTTTAAAATAAAAATATTTTTCGAACTTTAGAACCAGCAGAAAATAAAAATATCTCTAATTTTAAAACCGAGAAATTAAGTATATGTTATATATTTAAACAAAATTGTGATATTGATCATTGAAATATTAGTTGAGGAGATATATGATTTAGGTGGTGTTTGCTTGTGTCTGAATACCTCTTAATTCATGTCTCTGATTCGATCAGAGACAAATCTTGTTTGATAAATTTTTTTTTGCCTCTTAATGTCTTTTAATCGTTAAGACAAAACTCAAATCTTAACTATTAAGAACTTCCTCTTAATAGTTTATTTAAAATTTATGGACAAAAATAGCCTCAATAAATATTGTACTCCATCACTTTCAAATTTTAAGATCATTAAAATAAAAATTTTAAATTACTCATAGGTTTAAAATGGTAAAATAGCGTCATTCAGATGTTTTACACTTTTCGGCTATCAAACAATTTTTTAAATTTAAATATTATTTCAATCAAATAATCTAATTTATTAAGATGTGTTAGCCATTCAAATATTAATTATTTTGTTTTATCAAACAATACCTTAGATATCATGAATAATAGAAGGATATGATTACATTCGTTTCTTGTCTTTAGGCGGGTCATGCACAAAGATACTGTCGGTCACGGGCACAAAAAGAATTTTAAGCTGACAGTATAAATTAAATTTCTATAAATTGACAGTAAAAAACATTATATTAGCAAAAATTAATAGGATTATAATGCGTTATTAATAAATTATGTGATCTTTTTATTGCTCATTTTTAAGAAAAATAAAAAAATAAAATAAAAATAGTGGATAGAATAATTTAACTCTCATACAAATTAATGCTCAAGACAATTAAGTTGCCTTTTGTTAATAAAAACATAAATTAAAGAAAACAAATGTAAAATGCAGCATATATATAGTTTTGGAGAAAGGAAAAGGGCCAGAAACAAAGACAAATCTTTTAATGATCCAAGCTTCTCAATTATTGACTAGGCCCCAATTGCATTCACGAGCCTCCTGCTCAGTCCATGAAACTTAGTGTAACAATCCACAAGTTTGTAACAGTGCTGCTCATTAATGCCAATATCTTGGGACCATCAATAAAGAGTAGAGAGAATCCTAGGTTGTCTTTTCTTAGAAAATACAGCTATATATATATAATACACCCAAACACACCACATCCTAGGTTGTCTTTTCTTAGAAAATACAGCTAACGCCTATATATATACATCCACAAACAAACACACACACACACACACACACATATATATATAATATATATATATATATATATATATATATATATATATGTATGAGGGAATTATTCATATCATATATTTGTCGTGTGAATTTTATAAGGTATACACTATGCTATCTATATCAACAAAAAAAAAAAAAAGAACAGTCAAGATTAGAAACTGAAAATTGACGTCTGTTACTATTAGTATGAACGTTAATAGGGTTTGACTTTATTAACCAGGGTATTGAATTTATTAATTAGAATTTAGGGTTTATAAATTAGGATTTAAGGTTTATGAATCAATATTTAAAATTTATTAACTCTTTTTTAAACTGGGTTTAGGGTTTATTAACTTTATTAACCCGGGTATAAGGTTAATAAACCCTAAACCATTGTTAATAACCTTAAACATTGGTTAAAACCCCTTAACTCTAGTTAATAAACTCTAAACTCTGATTAATAAATTTAAACTTCAGTTAATAAAGTCAAACCCTTATTCTGATTAGCGTCTGTTGGTATTAGTAGCCGATAATGTGCTTTTTTATGGTCGTTAATTTTTAGTTTCTAATCTTGGTCGTTTTTTTTTGTTTTCATTGGTATAGATTGTGTATGCCCTATAATGATCCATAGTAAAAGTCCAATAATAATCTAGAAGGGGGGTTGAATAGATTATT
>JAINUT010001396.1:0-23441 GCA_020205555.1 Panax stipuleanatus | reverse complement strand
CTCCTTTTGTTGCTAATCAAATGGAACTAAGTTATAGGACTCCTAATCAGTTCTTTCACTGACAATTTAGAGAACCAATGAAACAATAAGAACTCTCCCTAAATGAAACTTTTGTGAGTGTACGCGTGGTTTTGAACGCGATAGTTACGGGTTTCTCCTTTGACGCTAAATAAACTAGAACGAAAGTATACAACTCTTAATCACCTCTTTCTTTGTAAATTTGAAATAACCAATGCAACATATGAAGGCTCCCTAATGAGACTTGTGTGAGATCTACGCATCGTTTTGGACGCGATAGTGATGGGATTGCTCCTTTTGATGCTAATTTCAACCAGAACGTAGTAAGGATTCATAATCACCTATACAATTTGAGAGAACTAATGAAACATAAGAAGGTCCCCCCTTTTTAGCAAAAAAAAAAAAAAGGTCTCTCTAAAAAGACTCGTGTAAGATGTACGGATCGTTTGAAGGCACTAGTGATGTATTGCTCCTTTTGATGCTAATCACACTACAATGAAATCATAGGACTCACAATCACCTCTTTCTTTGACAATTTGATAGAACCAATGAAACAAAAAGAAGGTCTCCCTAAATTTAGACTTGGGTGAGATGTACGCATCGTTTTTAACGCGATAGTCATAGGATTGCTCCTTTTGATGCTAATCAAATAAAAACGAAGTAATAGGACTCCTAATTACCTCTTTCTTTGTGAATTTTAGAGAACCAATGAAACAATAAGAAGGTCTCTTTAAATAAAGACTTGTGTGAGATGTACGCATCGTTTTGAACGTGATAGTATTGGGATTCCTACTTTTTCTAATAATCAAACTAGAACGAATAATAGGACTCCTAATCACTTCTTTCTTTGACAATTTTAGAGAACCAATGAAACAATAAGAAGTTCTCCCTAAATGAAGACTTGTGTGAGATGTACGCATGGTTTTGAACGTGATAGTCATGGGTTTCTTCTTTTGACGTTAATCAAAGTAGAACGAAGTAATACAACTCTTAATCACCTCTTTCTTTGTAAATTTGAAACAACCAATGAAACAATATGATGGTCTCCCTAAATGATGACTTGTGTCAGATCTATACATCGTTTTAGACGCGATAGTGATGGGATTGCTCCTTTTGATCCTAATTTCAACTAGAACAAAGTAATTGGACTCATATCACCTATATTTCACAATTTGAGATAACTAATGAAACAATAAGAAGGTCTCCGTAAATGAAGACTTGTGTGAGATGTACGAATAGTTTTGAAGGCACTAGTGATAGGATTGCTCCTTTTGAGGCTAATCAAACTAGAACGAAGTTATAGGATTCATAATCACCTCTTTCTTTCACAATTTGAGAGAACCAATGAAACAATAAGAAGGTCTCTCTAAATCAAGAATTGTGTGAGATATACACATCGTTTTTAACGCGATAGTCGTGGGATTGCTCATTATGATTCTAATCAAAATAGAACGAAATAATAGGACTCCTAATCACCACTTTCTTTGACAATTTTAGAGAACCAACAAACAATAAAAAGGTCTCCTTAAATGAAGAATTGTGTGAGATGTACGCATCGTTTGAACGTGATAGTAATGGGATTGCTCCTTTTGTTGCTAATCAAACTGGAACTAAGTTATAGGACTCCTAATCAGCTCTTTCATTGACAATTTTAGAGAACCAATGAAACAATAAGGTCTCCCGAAATGAAGACTTGTGTGAGATGTACGCATTTTTTTGAACGCGATAGTTACGGGTTTCTCCTTTTGACGCGAATTAAACTAGAACGAAAGTAATACAACTCTTAATCACCTCTTTCTTTGTAAATTTGAAATAACCAATGAAACAATATGAAGGTCTTCCTAAATGAAGACTTGTGTGAGATCAACGCATCGTTTTGGACGCGATACTGATGGGATTGCTCCTTTTGATGCTAGTTTTAACTAGAACGAAGTAATAGGTTTCATAATCACCTATATTTTGACGATTAAAGAGAACTAATGAAACAATAAGAAGGTCTCCCTAAATGAAGACTTGTGTAAGATGTACAGATTGTTTTGAAGGCACTAGTGATAGAATTGCTCCTTTTGATGCTAATCAAACTAGAACGAAGTCATAGGACTCATAATCACCTCTTTCTTTGACAATTTGAGAGAACCAATGAAACAATAAGAAGGTCTCCCTAAATCAAGACTTGTGTGAGATGTACGCATCATTTTTAACGCGATAGTCATGGGATTGCCTCCTTTTGATGCTAATCAATAAGAACGAAGTAATAGGACTCCTAATTACCACTTTCTTGGGAATTTTAGAGAACCAATGAAACAATAAGGGAGTCTCTTTAAATAAAGACTTGTGTGAGATGTACGCATCGTTTTGAACGAGATAGTTTGGGATTGCTCCTTTTGTTGCTAATCAAACTGGAACTAAGTTATAGGACTCCGAATCAGCTCTTTCATTGAAAATTTTAGAGAACCAATGAAACAATAAGAAGGTCTTTCTAAATGAAGACTTGTGTGAGATGTACGCATGGTTTTGACTGCGATAGTTACGGGTTTCTCCTTTTGACGCTAATTAAACTAGAACGAAAGTAATACAACTCTTAATCACAATTTTCTTTGTAAATTTGAAATAACCAATGAAACAATATGAAGGTCTACTCAAATGAAGACTTGTGTGAGATCTACGCATCGTTTTTGACGCGATAGTGATGGGATTGCTCCTTTTGATGCTAATTTCAACTAGAACGAAGTATAGGATTCATAATCACCCATATTTTGACAATTTCAGAGAACTAATGAAACAATAAGAAGGACTCCCTAAATGAAGACTGTATAAGATGTACGGATCGTTTTGAAGGCACTAGTGATAGGATTGCTCCTTTTGATACTAATCAAAATAGAACAAAGTCATAGGACTCATAATCACCTCTTTCTTTGACAATTTGAGAGAACCAATGAAACAATAAGAAGGTCTCCCTAAATCAAGACTTGTGTGAGATGTACGCATCGTTTTTAACGCGATAGTCATGGGATTGCTCCTTTTGACGCTAATCAAATAAGAACGAATTTATAGGACTCCTAATTATCTCATTCTTTGGGAATTTTAGAGAACCAATGAAACAATAAGAAGGTCTCTTTAAATAAAGACTTGTGTGAGATGTACGCATCGTTTTGAGCGTGATAGTATTGGGATTGCTCCTTTTTCTAATAATCAAACTAGAACGACGTAATAGGACTCCTAATCACTTCTTCTTTGACAATTTTAGAGAACCAATGAAACAATGAAGTTCTCCCTAAATGAATACTTGTGTGAGATGTACGCATGGTTTTGAACGCGATAGTCATGGGTTTCTTCTTTTGACGCTAATCAAAGTAGAACGAAGAATACAACTCTTAATCACCTCTTTCTTTGTAAATTTGAAACAACTAATGAAACAATATGATGGTCTCCCTAAATGAAGACTTGTGTGAGATCTATACATCGTTTCGGACGCGATAGTGATAGTATTGCTCCTTTTGATCCTAATTTCAACTAGAACGAAGTAATAGGACTCATAATCACCTATATTTTGATAATTTAAGATAACTAATGAAATACTAAGAAGGTCTCCGTAAATGAAGACTTGTGTGAGATGTACGAATAGTTTTGAAGGCACTAGTGATAGGATTGCTCCTTTGAGGCTAATCAAACTAGAACGAAGTCATAGGATTCATAATCACCTTTTTCTTTCACAATTTGAGAGAACCAATTAAACAATAAGAAGGTCTCTCTAAATCAAGACTTGTGTGAGATATACTCATCGTTTTAACACGATAGTCATGGGATTGCTCCTTTTGATTCTAATCAAAATAGAACGAAATAATAGGACTCCTAATCACCTCTTTCTTTAACAATTTTAGAGAACCAACAAACAATACAAGGGTCTCCGTAAATGAAGACTTGTGTGAGATGTACGCATCGTTTTAAACGTGATAGTAATGGGATTGCTCCTTTTGTTGCTAATCAAATGGAACTAAGTTATAGGACTCCTAATCAGTTCTTTCACTGACAATTTTAGAGAACCAATGAAACAATAAGAAGCTCTCCCTAAATGAAAACTTTTGTGAGATGTACGCGTGGTTTTGAACGCGATAGTTACGGGTTTCTCCTTTTGACGCTAAATAAACTAGAACGAAAGTAATACAACTCTTAATCACCTCTTTCTTTGTAAATTTGAAATAACCAATGCAACAATATGAAGGTCTCCCTAAATGAAGACTTGTGTGAGATCTACGCATCGTTTTGGACGCGATAGTGATGGGATTGCTCCTTTTGATGCTAATTTCAAACAGAACGAAGTAATAGGATTCATAATCACCTATACAATTTGAGAGAACTAATGAAACAATAAGAAGGTCCCCCTTTTTAGCAAAAAAAAAAGAAAGAAGGTCTCTCTAAATGAAGACTCGTGTAAGATGTACGGATCGTTTTGAAGGCACTAGTGATAGGATTGCTCCTTTTGATGCTAATCACACTACAAGAAATCATAGGACTCACAATCACCTCTTTCTTTGACAATTTGATAGAACCAATGAAACAAAAAGAAGGTCTCCCTAAATTTAGACTTGGGTGAGATGTACGCATCGTTTTTAACGCGATAGTCATAGGATTGCTCCTTTTGATGCTAATCAAATAAAAACGAAGTAATAGGACTCCTAATTACCTCTTTCTTTGTGAATTTTAGAGAACCAATGAAACAATAAGAAGGTTCTTTAAATAAAGACTTGTGTGAGATGTACGCATCGTTTTGAACGTGATAGTATTGGGATTCCTACTTTTTCTAATAATCAAACTAGAACGAAATAATAGGACTCCTAATCACTTCTTCTTTGACAATTTTAGAGAACCAATGAAACAATAAGAAGTTCTCCCTAAATGAAGACTTGTGTGAGATGTACGCATGGTTTTGAACGTGATAGTCATGGGTTTCTTCTTTTGACGTTAATCAAAGTAGAACGAAGTAATACAACTCTTAATCACCTCTTTCTTTGTAAATTTGAAACAACCAATGAAACAATATGATGGTCTCCCTAAATGATGACTTGTGTCAGATCTATACATCGTTTTAGACGCGATAGTGATGGGATTGCTCCTTTTGATCCTAATTTCAACTAGAACAAAGTAATTGGACTCATAATCACCTATATTTTCACAATTTGAGATAACTAATGAAACAATAAGAAGGTCTCCGTAAATGAAGACTTGTGTAAGATGTACGAATAGTTTTGAAGGCACTAGTGATAGGATTGCTCCTTTTGAGGCTAATCAAACTAGAACGAAGTTATAGGATTCATAATCACCTCTTTCTTTCACAATTTGAGAGAACCAATGAAACAATAAGAAGGTCTCTCTAAATCAAGAATTGTGTGAGATATACACATCGTTTTAACGCGATAGTCGTGGGATTGCTCATTATGATTCTAATCAAAATAGAACGAAATAATAGGACTCCTAATCACCACTTTCTTTGACAATTTTAGAGAACCAACAAAACAATAAAAAGGTCTCCTTAAATGAAGAATTGTGTGAGATGTACGCATCGTTTTGAACGTGATAGTAATGGGATTGCTCCTTTTGTTGCTAATCAAACTGGAACTAAGTTATAGGACTCCTAATCAGCTCTTTCATTGACAATTTTAGAGAACCAATGAAACAATAAGGTCTCCCGAAATGAAGACTTGTGTGAGATGTACGCATTTTTTTGAACGCGATAGTTACGGGTTTCTCCTTTTGACGCGAATTAAACTAGAACGAAAGTAATACAACTCTTAATCACCTCTTTCTTTGTAAATTTGAAATAACCAATGAAACAATATGAAGGTCTTCCTAAATGAAGACTTGTGTGAGATCTACGCATCGTTTTGGACGCAATACTGATAGGATTGCTCCTTTGATGCTAGTTTTAACTAGAACGAAGTAATAGGTTTCATAATCACCTATATTTGACGATTAAAGAGAACTAATGAAACAATAAGAAGGTCTCCCTAAATGAAGACTTGTGTAAGATGTACAGATTGTTTTGAAGGCACTAGTGATAGAATTGCTCCTTTGATGCTAATCAAACTAGAACGAAGTCATAGGACTCATAATCACCTCTTTCTTTGACAATTTGAGAGAACCAATGAAACAATAAGAAGGTCTCCCTAAATCAAGACTTGTGTGAGATGTACGCATCATTTTAACGCGATAGTCATGGGATTGCTCCTTTTGATGCTAATCAATTAAGAACGAAGTAATAGGACTCCTAATTACCACTTTCTTTGGGAATTTTAGAGAACCAATGAAACAATAAGGGAGTCTCTTTAAATAAAACTTGTGTGAGATGTACGCATCGTTTGAACGAGATAGTATTGGGATTGCTCCTTTTGTTGCTAATCAAACTGGAACTAAGTTATAGGACTCCGAATCAGCTCTTTCATTGAAAA
Source organism: Panax stipuleanatus (assembly GCA_020205555.1). Classification (NCBI taxonomy): domain Eukaryota; kingdom Viridiplantae; phylum Streptophyta; class Magnoliopsida; order Apiales; family Araliaceae; genus Panax; species Panax stipuleanatus. Next base: position 16,977 of record JAINUT010001396.1, on the reverse strand, counting down.
TTTTAGAGAACCAATGAAACAATAAGAAGGTCTTTCTAAATGAAGACTTGTGTGAGATGTACGCATGGTTTTGACTGCGATAGTTACGGGTTTCTCCTTTTGACGCTAATTAAACTAGAACGAAGTAATACAACTCTTAATCACAATTTCTTTGTAAATTTGAAATAACCAATGAAACAATATGAAGGTCTACTCAAATGAAGACTTGTGTGAGATCTACGCATCGTTTTGACGCGATAGTGATGGGATTGCTCCTTTTGATGCTAATTTCAACTAGAACGAAGTAATAGGATTCATAATCACCCATATTTTGACAATTTCAGAGAACTAATGAAACAATAAGAAGGACTCCCTAAATGAAGACTGTATAAGATGTACGGATCGTTTTGAAGGCACTAGTGATAGGATTGCTCCTTTTGATACTAATCAAAATAGAACAAAGTCATAGGACTCATAATCACCTCTTTCTTTGACAATTTGAGAGAACCAATGAAACAATAAGAAGGTCTCCCTAAATCAAGACTTGTGTGAGATGTACGCATCGTTTTTAACGCGATAGTCATGGGATTGCTCCTTTGACGCTAATCAAATAAGAACGAATTATAGGACTCCTAATTATCTCATTCTTTGGGAATTTTAGAGAACCAATGAAACAATAAGAAGGTCTCTTTAAATAAAGACTTGTGTGAGATGTACGCATCGTTTTGAGCGTGATAGTATTGGGATTGCTCCTTTTTCATAATCAAACTAGAACGACGTAATAGGACTCCTAATCACTTCTTGCTTTGACAATTTTAGAGAACCAATGAAACAATAAGAAGTTCTCCCTAAATGAATACTTGTGTGAGATGTACGCATGGTTTTGAACGCGATAGTCATGGGTTTCTTCTTTTGACGCTAATCAAAGTAGAACGAGAAATACACACTCTTAATCACCTCTTTCTTTGTAAATTTGAAACAACTAATGAAACAATATGATGGTCTCCCTAAATGAAGACTTGTGTGAGATCTATACATCGTTTCGGACGCGATAGTGATAGTATTGCTCCTTTTGATCCTAATTTCAACTAGAACGAAGTAATAGGACTCATAATCACCTATATTTTGATAATTTAAGATAACTAATGAAATACTAAGAAGGTCTACGTAAATGAAGACTTGTGTGAGATGTACGAATAGTTTGAAGGCACTAGTGATAGGATGCTCCTTTTGAGGCTAATCAAACTAGAACGAAGTCATAGTTCATAATCACCTTTTTCTTTCACAATTTGAGAGAACCAATTAAACAATAAGAAGGTCTCTCTAAATCAAGACTTGTGTGAGATATACTCATCGTTTTTAACGCGATAGTCATGGGATTGCTCCTTTTGATTCTAATCAAAATAGAACGAAATAATAGGACTCCTAATCACCTCTTTCTTTAACAATTTTAGAGAACCACCAAAACAATACAAGGGCTCCGTAAATGAAGACTTGTGTGAGATGTACGCATCGTTTTAAACGTGATAGTAATGGGATTGCTCCTTTTGTTGCTAATCAAATTGGAACTAAGTTATAGGACTCCTAATCAGTTCTTTCACTGACAATTTTAGAGAACCAATGAAACAATAAGAAGCTCTCCCTAAATGAAAACTTTTGTGAGATGTACGCGTGGTTTTGAACGCGATAGTTACGGGTTTCTCCTTTGACGCTAAATAAACTAGAACGAAAGTAATACAACTCTAATCACCTCTTTCTTTGTAAATTTGAAATAACCAATGCAACAATATGAAGGTCTCCCTAAATGAAGACTTGTGTGAGATCTACGCATCGTTTTGGACGCGATAGTGATGGGATTGCTCCTTTTGATGCTAATTTCAAACAGAACGAAGTATAGGATTCATAATCACCTATACAATTTGAGAGAACTAATGAAACAATAAGAAGGTCCCCCCTTTTTAGCAAAAAAAAAAGAAAGAGGTCTCTAAATGAAGACTCGTGTAAGATGTACGGATCGTTTTGAAGGCAGTGATAGGATTGCTCCTTTTGATGCTAATCACACTACAATGAAATCATAGGACTCACAATCACCTCTTTCTTTGACAATTTGATAAACCAATGAAACAAAAAGAAGGTCTCCCTAAATTTAGACTTGGGGAGATGTACGCATCGTTTTTAACGCGATAGTCATAGGATTGCTCCTTTTGATGCTAATCAAATAAAAACGAAGTAATAGGACTCCTAATTACCTCTTTCTTTGTGAATTTTAGAGAACCAATGAAACAATAAGAAGGTCTCTAAATAAAGACTTGTGTGAGATGTACGCATCGTTTTGAACGTGATAGTATTGGGATTCCACTTTTTCTAATAATCAAACTAGAACGAAATAATAGGACTCCTAATCACTTTTCTTTGACAATTTTAGAGAACCAATGAAACAATAAGAAGTTCTCCCTAAATGAAGACTTGTGTGAGATGTACGCATGGTTTTGAACGTGATAGTCATGGGTTTCTTCTTTTGACGTTAATCAAAGTAGAACGAAGTAATACAACTCTTAATCACTCTTTCTTTGTAAATTTGAAACAACCAATGAAACAATATGATGGTCTCCCTAAATGATGACTTGTGTCAGATCTATACATCGTTTTAGACGCGATAGTGATGGGATTGCTCCTTTTGATCCTAATTTCAACTAGAACAAAGTAATTGGACTCATAATCACCTATATTTTCACAATTTGAGATAACTAATGAAACAATAAGAAGGTCTCCGTAAATGAAGACTTGTGTAAGATGACGAATAGTTTTGAAGGCACTAGTGATAGGATTGCTCCTTTTGAGGCTAATCAAACTAGAACGAAGTTATAGGATCATAATCACCTCTTTCTTTCACAATTTGAGAGAACCAATGAAACAATAAGAAGGTCTCTCTAATCAAGAATTGTGTGAGATATAACATCGTTTTTACGCGATAGTCGTGGGATTGCTCATTATGATTCTAATCAAAATAGAACGAAATAATAGTACTCCTAATCACCACTTTCTTTGACAATTTTAGAGAACCAACAAAACAATAAAAAGGTCTCCTTAAATGAAGAATTGTGTGAGATGTACGCATCGTTTTGAACGTGATAGTAATGGGATTGCTCCTTTTGTTGCTAATCAAACTGGAACTAAGTTATAGGACTCCTAATCAGCTCTTTCATTGACAATTTTAGAGAACCAATGAAACAATAAGGTCTCCCGAAATGAATACTGGTGAGATGTACGCATTTTTTGAACGCGATAGTTACGGGTTTCTCCTTTTGACGCGAATTAAACTAGAACGAAAGTAATACAACTCTTAATCACCTCTTTCTTTGTAAATTTGAAATAACCAATGAAACAATATGAAGGTCTTCCTAAATGAAGACTTGTGAGATCAACGCATCGTTTTGGACGCGATACTGATGGGATTGCTCCTTTTGATGCTAGTGTTAACTAGAACGAAGTATAGGTTTCATATCACCTATACTTTGACGATTAAAGAGAACTAATGAAACAATAAGAAGGTCTCCCTAAATGAAGACTTGTGTAAGATGTACAGATTGTTTTGAAGGCACTAGTGATAGAATTGCTCCTTTTGATGCTAATCAAACTAGACGAAGTCATAGGACTCATAATCACCTCTTTCTTTGACAATTTGAGAGAACCAATGAAACAATAAGAAGGTCTCCCTAAATCAAGACTTGTGTGAGATGTACGCATCATTTTTAACGCGATAGTCATGGGATTGCTCCTTTTGATGCTAATCAATTAAGAACGAAGTAATAGGACTCCTAATTACCACTTTCTTTGGGAATTTTAGAGAACCAATGAAACAATAAGGGAGTCTCTTTAAATAAAAACTTGTGTGAGATGTACGCATCGTTTTGAACGAGATAGTATTGGGATGCTCCTTTTGTTGCTAATCAAACTGGAACTAAGTTATAGGACTCCGAATCAGCTCTTTCATTGAAAATTTTAGAGAACCAATGAAACAATAAGAAGGTCTTTCTAAATGAAGACTTGTGTGAGATGTACGCATGGTTTTGACTGCGATAGTTACGGGTTTTCTCCTTTTGACGCTAATTAAACTAGAACGAAAGTAATACAACTCTTAATCACAATTTCTTTGTAAATTTGAAATAACCAATGAAACACTATGAGGTTACTCAAATGAAGACTTGTGTGAGATCTACGCATCGTTTTTGACGCGATAGTGATGGGATTGCTCCTTTGGATGCTAATTTCAACTAGAACGAAGTAATAGGATTCATAATCACCCATATTTTGACAATTTCAGAGAAACTAATGAAACAATAAGAAGGACTCCCTAAATGAAGACTGTATAAGATGTACGGATCGTTTTGAAGGCACTAGTGATAGGATTGCTCCTTTGATACTAATCAAAATAGAACAAAGTCATAGGACTCATAATCACCTCTTTCTTTGCAATTTGAGAGAACCAATGAAACAATAAGAAGGTCTCCCTAATCAAGACTTGTGTGAGATGTACGCATCGTTTTTAACGCGGATAGTCATGGGATTGCTCCTTTTGACGCTAATCAAATAAGAACGAATTTATAGGACTCCTAATTATCTCATTCTTTGGGAATTTTAGAGAACCAATGAAACAATAAAGGTCTCTTTAAATAAAGACTTGTGTGAGATGTACGCATCGTTTTGAGCGTGATAGTATTGGGATTGCTCCTTTTTCTAATAATCAACTAGAACGACGTAATAGGACTCCTAATCACTTCTTGCTTTGACAATTTTAGAGAACCAATGAAACAATAAGAAGTTCTCCCTAAATGAATACTTGTGTGAGATGTACGCATGGTTTTGAACGCGATAGTCATGGGTTTCTTCTTTGACGCTAATCAAAGTAGAACGAAGAAATACAACTCTTAATCACCTCTTTCTTTGTAAATTTGAAATAACTAATGAAACAATATGGATGGTCTCCCTAAATGAAGACTTGTGTGAGATCCATACATCGTTTCGGACGCGATAGTGATAGTATTGCTCCTTTTGATCCTAATTTCAACTAGAACGAAGTAATAGGACTCATAATCACTATATTTTGATAATTTAAGATAACTAATGAAATACTAAGAAGGTCTCCGTAAATGAAGACTTGTGTGAGATGTACGAATAGTTTTGAAGGCACTAGTGATAGGATTGCTCCTTTGAGGCTAATCAAATAGAACGAAGTCATAGGATTCATAATCACCTTTTTCTTTCACAATTTGAGAGAACCAATTAAACAATAAGAAGGTCTCTCTAAATCAAGACTTGTGTGAGATATATCATCGTTTTTAACGCGATAGTCATGGGATTGCTCCTTTTGATTCTAATCAAAATAGAACGAAATAATAGGACTCCTAATCACCTCTTTCTTAAAAATTTTAGAGAACCACCAAAACATACAAGGGTCTCCGTAAATGAAGACTTGTGTGAGATGTACGCATCGTTTTAAACGTGATAGTAATGGGATTGCTCCTTTTGTGCTAACAAATTGGAACTAAGTTATAGGACTCCTAATCAGTTCTTCAATGACAATTTTAGAGAACCAATGAAACAATGAAGCTCTCCCTAAATGAAAACTTTTGTGAGATGTACGCGTGGTTTTGAACGCGATAGTTACGGGTTTCCTTTTGACGCTAAATAAACTAGAACGAAAGTAATACAACTCTTAATCACCTCTTCTTTTGTAAATTTGAAATAACCAATGCAACAATATGAAGGTCTCCCTAATGAAGACTTGTGTGAGATCTACGCATCGTTTTGGACGCGATAGTGATGGGATTGCTCCTTTTGATGCTAATTTCAAACAGAACGAAGTAATAGGATTCATAATCACCTATAAAATTGAGAGAACTAATGAAACAATAAGAAGGTCCCCCCTTTTCGCAAAAAAAAAAAAGAAGGTCTCCTAAATGAAACTCGTGTAAGATGTACGGATCGTTTGAAGGCACTAGTGATAGGATTGCTCCTTTTGATGCTAATCACACTACAATGAAATCATAGGACTCACAATCACCTCTTTCTTTGACAATTTGATATAACCAATGAAACAAAAGAAGGTCTCCCTAAATTTAGACTTGGGTGAGATGTACGCATCGTTTTTAACGCGATAGTCATAGGATTGCTCCTTTTGATGCTAATCAAATAAAAACGAGTATATGACTCCTAATTACCTCTTTCTTTGTGAATTTAGAGAACCAATGAACAATAGAAGGTTCTTTAAATAAAGACTTGTGTGAGATGTACATCGTTTTGAACTGATAGTATTGGGATTCCTACTTTTTCTAATAATCAAAACTAGAACGAAATAATAGGACTCCTAATCACTTCTTTCTTTGACAATTTTAGAGAACCAATGAAACAATAAGAAGTTCTCCCTAAATGAAGACTTGTGTGAGATGTACGCATGGTTTTGAACGTGATAGTCATGGTGTTTCTTTCTGCGACGTTAATCAAAGTAGAACGAAGTAATACAACTCTTAATCACCTCTTTCTTTGTAAATTTGAAACAACCAATGAAACAATATGATGGTCTCCCTAAATGATGACTTGTGTCAGATCTATACATCGTTTAGACGCGATAGTGATGGGGATTGCTCCTTTTGATCCTAATTTCAACTAGAACAAAGTAATTGGACTCATAATCACCTATATTTTCACAATTTGAGATACTAAAAACAATAAGAAGGTCTCCGTAAATGAAGACTTGTGTAAGATGTACGAATAGTTTTGAAGGCACTAGTGATAGGATTGCTCCTTTTGAGGCTAATCAAACTAGAACGAAGTTATAGGATTCATAATCACCTCTTTCTTTCACAATTTGAGAGAACCAATGAAACAATAAGAAGGTCTCTCTAAATCAAGAATTGTGTGAGATATACACATCGTTTTAACGCGATAGTCGTGGGATTGCTCATTATGATTCTAATCAAATAGAACGAATAATAGGACTCCTAATCACCACTTTCTTTGACAATTTTAGAGAACCAACAAAACAATAAAAAGGTCTCCTTAAAAAGAATTGTGTGAGATGTACGCATCGTTTTGAACGTGATAGTAATGGGATTGCTCCTTTGTTGCTAATCAAACTGGAACTAAGTTAGGACTCCTAATCAGCTCTTTCATTGACAATTTTAGAGAACCAATGAAACAATAAGGTCTCCCGAAATGAATACTTGTCTGAGATGTACGCATTTTTTTGAACGCGATAGTTACGGGTTTCTCCTTTTGACGCGAATTAAACTAGAACGAAAGTAATACAACTCTTATTAATCACCTCTTTCTTTGTAAATTTGAAATAACCAATGAAACAATATGAAGGTCTTCCTAAATGAAGACTTGTGTGAGATCAACGCATCGTTTTGGACGCGATACTGATGGGATTGCTCCTTTTGATGCTAGTGTTAACTAGAACGAAGTAATAGGTTTCATAATCACCTATACTTTGACGATTAAAGAGAACTAATGAAACAATAAGAAGGTCTCCCTAAATGAAGACTGTGTAAGATGTACAGATTGTTTTGAAGGCACTAGTGATAGAATTGCTCCTTTTGATGCTAATCAAACTAGAACGAAGTCATAGGACTCATAATCACCTCTTTCTTTGACAATTTGAGAGAACCAATGAAACAATAAGAAGGTCTCCCTAAATCAAGACTTGTGTGAGATGTACGCATCATTTTTAACGCGATAGTCATGGGATTGCTCCTTTTGATGCTAATCAATTAAGAACGAAGTAATAGGACTCCTAATTACACTTTCTTTGGGAATTTTAGAGAACCAATGAAACAATAAGGGAGTCTCTTTAAATAAAAACTTGTGTGAGATACGCATCGTTTTGAACGAGATAGTATTGGGATTGCTCCTTTTGTTGCTAATCAAACTGGAACTAAGTATATAGGACTCCGAATCAGCTCTTTCATTGAAAATTTTAGAGAACCAATGAAACAATAAGAAGGTCTTTCTAAATGAAGACTTGTGTGAGATGTACGCATGGTTTTGACTGCGATAGTTACGGGTTTCTCCTTTTGAGCTAATTAAACTAGAACGAAAGTAATACAACTCTTAATCACAATTTCTTTGTAAATTTGAAATAACAATGAACAATATGAAGGTCTACTCAAATGAAGACTTGTGTGAGATCTACGCATCGTTTTTGACGCGATAGTGATGGGATTGCTCCTTTTGATGCTAATTCAACTAGAACGAAGTAATAGGATTCATAATCACCCATATTTTGACAATTTCAGAGAACTAATGAAACTAAGAAGGACTCCCTAAATGAAGACTGTATAAGATGTACGGATCGTTTTGAAGGCACTAGTGATAGGATTGCTCCTTTTGATACTAATCAAAATAGAACAAAGTCATAGGACTCATAATCACCTCTTCTTTGACAATTTGAGAGAACCAATGAAACAATAAGGTCTCCCTAAATCAAGACTTGTGTGAGATGTACGCATCGTTTTAACGCGATAGTCATGGGATTGCTCCTTTTGACGCTAATCAAATAAGAACGAATTATAGGACTCTAATTACTCATTCTTGGGAATTTTAGAGAACCAATGAAACAATAAGAAGGTCTCTTTAAATAAAGACTTGTGTGAGATGTACGCATCGTTTTGAGCGTGATAGTATTGGGATTGCTCCTTTTTCTAATAATCAAACTAGAACGACGTAATAGGACTCCTAATCACTTCTTTCTTTGACAATTTTAGAGAACCAATGAAACAATAAGAAGTTCTCCCTAAATGAATACTTGTGTGAGATGTACGCATGGTTTTGAACGCGATAGTCATGGGTTTCTTCTTTTGACGCTAATCAAAGTAGAACGAAGAAATACAACTCTAATCACCTCTTCTTTGTAAATTTGAAACAACTAATGAAACAATATGATGGTCTCCCTAAATGAAGACTTGTGTGAGATCCATACATCGTTTCGGACGCGATAGTGATAGTATTGCTCCTTTTGATCCTAATTTCAACTAGAACGAAGTAATAGGACTCATAATCACCTATATTTTGATAATTTAAATAACTAATGAAATACTAAGAAGGTCTCCGTAAATGAAGACTTGTGTGAGATGTACGAATAGTTTTGAAGGCACTAGTGATAGGATTGCTCCTTTTGAGGCTAATCAAACTAGAACGAAGTCATAGGATTCATAATCACCTTTTCTTTCACAATTTGAGAGAACCAATTAAACAATAAGAAGGTCTCTCTAAATCAAGACTTGTGTGAGATATACTCATCGTTTTTAACGCGATAGTCATGGATTGCTCCTTTTGATTCTAATCAAAATAGAACGAAATAATAGGACTCCTAATCCTCTTTCTTTAACAATTTAGAGAACCACCAAAACAATACAAGGGTCTCCGTAAATGAAGACTTGTGTGAGATGTACGCATCGTTTTAAACGTGATAGTAATGGGATTGCTCCTTTTGTTGCTAATCAAATTGGAACTAAGTTATAGGACTCCTAATCAGTTCTTTCACTGACAATTTTAGAGAACCAATGAAACAATAAGAAGCTCTCCCTAAATGAAAACTTTTGAGATGTACGCGTGGTTTTGAACGCGATAGTTACGGGTTTCTCCTTTTGACGCTAAATAAATTAGAACGAAAGTAATACAACTCTTAATCACCTCTTTCTTTAAATTTGAAATAACCAATGCAACAATATGAAGGTCTCCCTAAATGAAGACTTGTGTGAGATCTACGCATCGTTTGGACGCGATAGTGATGGGATTGCTCCTTTTGATGCTAATTTCAACCAGAACGAAGTATAGGATTCATAATCACCTATACAATTTGAGAGAACTAATGAAACAATAAAGGTCCCCCCTTTTTAGCAAAACCAAAAGAAAGAAGGTCTCTCTAAATGAAGACTCGTGTAAGATACGGATCGTTTTGAAGGCACTAGTGATAGGATTGCTCCTTTGATGCTAATCACACTACAATGAAATCATAGGACTCACAATCACCTCTTTCTTTGACAATTTGATATAACCAATGAAACAAAAAGAAGGTCTCCCTAAATTTAGACTTGGGTGAGATGTACGCATCGTTTTTAACGCGATAGTCATAGGATTGCTCCTTTTGATGCTAATCAAATAAAAACGAAGTAATAGGACTCCTAATTACCTCTTCTTTGTGAATTTTAGAGAACCAATGAAACAATAAAAGGTTTCTTTAAATAAAGACTTGTGTGAGATGTACGCATCGTTTTGAACGTGATAGTATTGGGATTCCTACTTTTTCTATAATCAAACTAGAACGAAATAATAGGACTCTAATCACTTCTTTCTTTGACAATTTTAGAGAACCAATGAAACAATAAGAAGTTCTCCTAAACGAAGACTTGTGAGATGTACGCATGGTTTTGAACGTGATAGTCATGGGTTTCTTCTTTTGACGTTAATCAAAGTAGAACGAAGTAATACAACTCTTAATCACCTCTTTCTTTGTAAATTGAAACAACCAATGAAACAATATGATGGTCTCCCTAAATGATGACTTGTGTCAGATCTATACATCGTTTTAGACGCGATAGTGATGGGATTGCTCCTTTTGATCTAATTTCAACTAGAACAAAGTATTGGACTCATAATCACCTATTTTCACAATTTGAGATAACTAATGAAAAAAAGAAGGTCTCCGTAAATGAAGACTTGTGTAAGATGTACGAATAGTTTTGAAGGCACTAGTGATAGGATTGCTCCTTTTGAGGCTAATCAAACTAGAACGAAGTTATAGGATTCATAATCACCTCTTTCTTTCACAATTTGAGAGAACCAATGAAACAATAAGAAGGTCTCTCTAAATCAAGAATTGTGTGAGATATACACATCGTTTTTAACGCGATAGTCGTGGGATTGCTCATTATGATTCTAATCAAAATAGAACGAAATAATAGGACTCCTAATCACCACTTTCTTTGACAATTTTAGAGAACCAACAAAACAATAAAAAGGTCTCCTTAAATGAAGAATTGTGTGAGATGTACGCATCGTTTTGAACGTGATAGTAATGGGATTGCTCCTTTTGTTGCTAATCAAACTGGAACTAAGTTAGGACTCCTAATCAGCTCTTTCATTGACAATTTTAGAGAACCAATGAAACAATAAGGTCTCCCGAAATGAAGACTTGTGTGAGATGTACGCATTTTTTGAACGCGATAGTTACGGGTTTCTCCTTTTGACGCGAATTAAACTAGAACGAAAGTAATACAACTCTTAATCACCTCTTTCTTTGTAAATTTGAAATAACCAATGAAACAATATGAAGGTCTTCCTAAATGAAGACTGTGTGAGATCAACGCATCGTTTTGGACGCGATACTGATGGATTGCTCCTTTTGATGCTAGTGTTAACTAGAACAAGTATAGGTTCATAATCACCTATACTTTGACGATTAAAGAGAACTAATGAAACAATAAGAAGGTCTCCCTAAATAAGACTTGTGTAGATGTACAGATTGTTTTGAAGGCACTAGTGATGATTGCTCCTTTTGATGCTAATCAAATAGAACGAAGTTAGGACTCATAATCACCTCTTTCTTTGACAATTTGAGAGAACCAATGAAACAATAAGAAGGTCTCCCTAAATCAAGACTTGTGTGAGATGTACGCATCATTTTTAACGCGATAGTCATGGGATTGCTCCTTTTTCTAATAATCAAACTAGAACGACGTAATAGGACTCCTAATCAATTCTTTCTTTGACAATTTTAGAGAACCATTGAAACAATAAGAAGTTCTCCCTAAATGAATACTTGTGTGAGATGTACGCATGGTTTTGAACGCGATAGTCATGGGTTTCTTCTTTTGACGCTAATCAAAGTAGAACGAAGAAATACAACTCTTAATCACCTCTTCTTTGTAAATTTGAAACAACTAATGAAACAATATGATGGTCTCCCTAAATGAAGACTTGTGTAGATCTATACATCGTTTCGGACGCGATAGTGATAGTATTGCTCCTTTTGATCCTAATTTCAACTAGAACGAAGTAATAGGACTCATAATCACCTATATTTTGATAATTTAAGATAACTAATGAAAACTAAGAAGGTCTCCGTAAATGAAGACTTGTGAGATGTACGAATAGTTTTGAAGGCACTAGTGATAGGATTGCCCCTTTTGAGGCTAATCAAACTAGAACGAAGTCATAGGATTCATAATCACCTTTTCTTTCACAATTTAAGAGAACCAATTAAACAATAAGAAGGTCTCTCTAAATCAAGACTTGTGTGAGATATACTCATCGTTTTTAACGCGATAGTCATGGGATTGCTCCTTTTGATTCTAATGAAAATAGAACGAAATAATAGGACTCCTAATCACCTCTTTCTTTAACAATTTTAGAGAACCAACAAAACAATACAAGGGTCTCCGTAAATGAAGACTTGTGTGAGATGTACGCATCGTTTTAAACGTGATAGTAATGGGATTGCTCCTTTTGTTGCTAATCAAATGGAACTAAGTTATAGGACTCCTAATCAGTTCTTTCACTGACAATTTTAGAGAACCAATGAAACAATAAGAAGCTCTCCCTAAATGAAAACTTTTGTGAGATGTACGCGTGGTTTTGAACGCGATAGTTACGGGTTTCTCCTTTTGACGCTAAATAAACTAGAACGAAAGTAATACAACTCTTAATCACCTCTTTCTTTGTAAATTTGAAATAACCAATGCAACAATATGAAGGTCTCCCTAAATGAAGACTTGTGTGAGATCTACGCATCGTTTTGGACGCGATAGTGATGGGATTGCTCCTTTTGATGCTAATTTCAACCAGAACGAAGTAATAGGATTCATAATCACCTATACAATTTGAGAGAACTAATGAAACAATAAGAAGGTCCCCCTTTTTAGCAAAAAAAAAAAAGAAGGTCTCTCTAAATGAAGACTCGTGTAAGATGTACGGATCGTTTTGAAGGCACTAGTGATAGGATTGCTCCTTTTGATGCTAATCACACTACAACGAAATAATAGGACTCACAATCACCTCTTTCTTTGACAATTTGATAGAACCAATGAAACAAAAAGAAGGTCTCCCTAAATTTAGACTTGGGTGAGATGTACGCATCGTTTTTAACGCGATAGTCATAGGATTGCTCTTTTGATGCTAATCAAATAAAAACGAAGTAATAGGACTCCTAATTACCTCTTTCTTTGTGAATTTTGAGAACCAATGAAACAATAAGAAGGTCTCTTTAAATAAAGACTTGTGTGAGATGTACGCATCGTTTTGAACGTGATAGTATTGGGATTCCTACTTTTTCTAATAATCAAACTAGAACGAAATAATAGGACTCCTAATCACTTCTTTCTTTGACAATTTTAGAGAACCAATGAAACAATAAGAAGTTCTCCCTAAATGAAGACTTGTGTGAGATGTACGCATTGTTTTGAACGTGATAGTCATGGGTTTCTTCTTTTGACGTTAATCAAAGTAGAACGAAGTAATACAACTCTTAATCACCTCTTTCTTTGTAAATTTGAAACAACCAATGAAACAATATGATGGTCTCCCTAAATGATGACTTGTGTCAGATCTATACATCGTTTTAGACGCGATAGTGATGGGATTGCTCCTTTTGATCCTAATTTCAACTAGAACAAAGTAATTGGACTCATAATCACCTATATTTTCACAATTTGAGATAACTAATGAAACAATAAGACGGACCCCGTAAATGAAGAGTTGTGTGAGATGTACGAATAGTTTTGAAGGCACTAGTGATAGGATTGCTCCTTTTGAGGCTAATCAAACTAGAACGAAGTTATAGGATTCATAATCACCTCTTTCTTTCACAATTTGAGAGAACCAATGAAACAATAAGAAGGTCTCTCTAAATCAAGAATTGTGTGAGATATACACATCGTTTTTAACGCGATAGTCGTGGGATTGATCATTATGATTCTAATCAAAATAGAACGAAATAATAGGACTCCTAATCACCACTTTCTTTGACAATTTTAGAGAACCAACAAAACATAAAAAGTCTCCTTAAATGAAGAATTGTGTGAGATGTACGCATCGTTTTGAACGTGATAGTAATGGGATTGCTCCTTTTGTTGCTAATCAAACTGGAACTAAGTTATAGGACTCCTAATCAGCTCTTTCATTGACAATTTTAGAGAACCAATGAAACAAAAGGTCTCCCGAAATGAAGACTTGTGTGAGATGTACGCATTTTTTTGAACGCGATAGTTACGGGTTTCTCCTTTTGACGCGAATTAAACTAGAACGAAAGTAATACAACTCTTAATCACCTCTTTCTTTGTAAATTTGAAATAACCAATGAAACAATATGAAGGTCTTCCTAAATGAAGACTTGTGTGAGATCAACGCATCGTTTTGGACGCGATACTGATGGGATTGCTCCTTTTGATGCTAGTGTTAACTAGAACGAAGTAATAGGTTTCATAATCACCTATATTTTGACGATTAAAGAGAACTAATGAAACAATAAGAAGGTCTCCCTAAATGAAGACTTGTGTAAGATGTACAGATTGTTTTGAAGGCACTAGTGATAGAATTGCTCCTTTTGATGCTAATCAAACTAGAACGAAGTCATAGGACTCATAATCACCTCTTTCTTTGACAATTTGAGAGAACCAATGAAACAATAAGAAGGTCTCCCTAAATCAAGACTTGTGTGAGATGTACGCATCATTTTTAACGCGATAGTCATGGGATTGCTCCTTTTGATGCTAATCAATTAAGAACGAAGTAATAGGACTCCTAATTACCACTTTCTTTGGGAATTTTAGAGAACCAATGAAACAATAAGGGAGTCTCTTTAAATAAAGACTTGTGTGAGATGTACGCATCGTTTTGAACGAGATAGCATTGGGATTGCTCCTTTTGTTGCTAATCAAACTGGAACTAAGTTATAGGACTCCGAATCAGCTCTTTCATTGAAAATTTTAGAGAACCAATGAAACAATAAGAAGGTCTTTCTAAATGAAGACTTGTGTGAGATGTACGCATGGTTTTGACTGCGATAGTTACGGGTTTCTCCTTTTGACGCTAATTAAACTAGAACGAAAGTAATACAACTCTTAATCACAATTTTCTTTGTAAATTTGAAATAACCAATGAAACAATATGAAGGTCTACTCAAATGAAGACTTGTGTGAGATCTACGCATCGTTTTTGACGCGATAGTGATGGGATTGCTCCTTTTGATGCTAATTTCAACTAGAACGAAGTAATTGGATTCATAATCACCCATATTTTGATAATTTGAGAGAACTAATGAAACAATAAGAAGGACTCCCTAAATGAAGACTGTATAAGATGTACGGATCGTTTTGAAGGCACTAGTGATAGGATTGCTCCTTTTGATACTAATCAAAATAGAACAAAGTCATAGGACTCATAATCACCTCTTTCTTTGACAATTTGAGAGAACCAATGAAACAATAAGAAGGTCTCCCTAAATCAAGACTTGTGTGAGATGTACGCATCGTTTTTAACGCGATAGTCATGGGATTGCTCCTTTTGACGCTAATCAAATAAGAACGAATTATAGGACTCCTAATTATCTCATTCTTTGGGAATTTTAGAGAACCAATGAAACAATAAAAGGTCTCTTTAAATAAAGACTTGTGTGAGATATACGTATCGTTTTGAGCGTGATAGTATTGGGATTGCTCCTTTTTCTAATAATCAAACTAGAACGACGTAATAGGACTCCTAATCACTTCTTTCTTTGACAATTTTAGAGAACCATTGAAACAATAAGAAGTTCTCCCTAAATGAATACTTGTGTGAGATGTACGCATGGTTTTGAACGCGATAGTCATGGGTTTCTTCTTTTGACGCTAATCAAAGTAGAACGAAGTAATACAACTCTTAATCACCTCTTTCTTTGTAAATTTGAAACAACTAATGAAACAATATGATGGTCTCCCTAAATGAAGACTTGTGTGAGATCTATACATCGTTTCGGACGCGATAGTGATAGTATTGCTCCTTTTGATCCTAATTTCAACTAGAACGAAGTAATAGGACTCATAATCACCTATATTTTGATAATTTAAGATAACTAATGAAATACTAAGAAGGTCTCCGTAAATGAAGACTTGTGTGAGATGTACGAATAGTTTTGAAGGCACTAGTGATAGGATTGCCCTTTTGAGGCTAATCAAACTAGAACGAAGTCATAGGATTCATAATCACCTTTTTCTTTCACAATTTAGAGAACCAATTAAACAATAAGAAGGTCTCTCTAAATCAAGACTTGTGTGAGATATACTCATCGTTTTTAACGCGATAGTCATGGGATTGCTCCTTTTGATTCTAATGAAAATAGAACGAAATAATAGGACTCCTAATCACCTCTTTCTTTAACAATTTTAGAGAACCAACAAAACAATACAAGGGTCTCCGTAAATGAAGACTTGTGTGAGATGTACGCATCGTTTTAAACGTGATAGTAATGGGATTGCTCCTTTTGTTGCTAATCAAACTGGAACTAAGTTATAGGACTCCTAATCAGTTCTTTCACTGACAATTTTAGAGAACCAATGAAACAATAAGAAGCTCTCCCTAAATGAAAACTTTTGTGAGATGTACGCGTGGTTTTGAACGCGATAGTTACGGGTTTCTCCTTTTGACGCTAAATAAACTAGAACGAAAGTAATACAACTCTTAATCACCTCTTTCTTTGTAAATTTGAAATAACCAATGCAACAATATGAAGGTCTCCCTAAATGAAGACTTGTGTGAGATCTACGCATCGTTTTGGACGCGATAGTGATGGGATTGCTCCTTTTGATGCTAATTTCAACCAGAACGAAGTAATAGGATTCATAATCACCTATACAATTTGAGAGAACTAATGAAACAATAGAAGGTCACCCCTTTTTAGCAAAAAAAAAAGAAAGAAGGTCTCTCTAAATGAAGACTCGTGTAAGATGTACGGATCGTTTTGAA
>JAINUT010001399.1:0-128592 GCA_020205555.1 Panax stipuleanatus | reverse complement strand
TTAAAAGAATTTCTTAACATGTGCCCTAACATGTTAAGCACACAGTTCAAGGGAATATTTCCTTCAATTATGTGCATATTCTCTTGAACTTGGTGCAAATGCAAAAATCAAGAGAATATATACACAGTTCAAGAGAATATTCTCTTAAACTGTGTGCTTAACGTGTGCCCTAAGAACACATGTTAGAACACATGTTAAGAGGACCCATAATTAAATACAACTTATTTTTATAAACCCTCTAAATAGACTGTCATTTTGTACTGCTCAAACTATGAATATCCTATTTGTACTACTAAATCCTTAATATATTTGGAATAATTTTTATACTAATTTTTTTCTATATATCCCTTTGTTCTCAAAATAATGAGTAAAATACAAAACGATGAGTTAAGGAATATAAAGTAATGGTAAGTATGTCATTTAAAAGAGTTTATTTATTATTTTTTAAAAATAGGACTCATCACTTTATATAATTTTTGGGACCACTTTATTTACATTACCGGTGCCAGTATACCCATAAAACAAAATTTAGTGAAGTTTCATTATTTACTCGATTTCTACATTCTTTAAATTCCAACATCACTTGGAACAAAGGGTGTAAATGAATCGAGTGAAGTCAAGTATTGAGTTGTGCATATTTGGTTTATAAAATTTATCGAGTATAAAATAAGGTTTGATTGAGGTCCGTCAGCTACCGAGTCGAGCCACGATCACGAATCGAATTTGAGAATTGAATTTTTTCGAAACGAATAGATCCAAGTATCAAATAGAAAATTACAATTTAAAGAAGTTTGGTAATTTATTGAACTTTAAATTTACTCCATATTTAACTATTATATTACCGAGTCGAGGTCGAATCGAGCTTTTAATCAAGCGAAATAAGAATCGAGTTTATGCTGTTTGCTCATTTTATGGTCACGAAACAAGCAATAGATTCAATACTGGCTCCATAAATTATCACTTGGAAGCTGGAAGCGTAGAGGGAGGGATAGCTCCACATGGTTTATTTCATAATACGAGGTGTTTTATATATATATAAAGCTTTTTAAAACAGAAAACATATATCTAAGGATATTATTTTATAAATGTTGTGGAGATTCTCAAGCACTAATTAAATCTATCTTCAATCTAAAGAAACTCAATCCCATAGTTTTTGCTTATGGCTTATTTTCTAATAAGATTGCTACATTTGTGCCCAAAAGATTGATTGTTTTCCCTCCTCGACTCTTCCAAAAGAAATTTTACTTTTTTAATAAATAAACAAACTACTCCCTCCGTCCACAAATAACTGCTCAGTTTTGACTTTTTTTAGTCAAATTGACTATTTTTAAAATTAATAATTAAGCATGTATAAATATATTTTTAACATTATAAAAATTGGTATTAGTAGTAAATTTGTATATACTTTTTTGTTATAACCTCTGCACCTATATTCTGGCAAAAATGGTAATAAAAATAGTTTTAAAAAATAGTCAATTTGACTTTAAAAAGTCAAAACTAAGCAGTTATTTTGGGACGGAGGAAGTATAGTACTAAAAACATACACAAAATTGTGTAACTAAATATGAGTAGTTGTTATACAACATTTATAGGGCCCAATAATTATAACTAAAAACATATTGTTTCATAATTTTTTAATATTCATAACCCTTGATGCTATATTTTTTACTCTTTTGCCCCTATAATTTTAGATATATTATTATTTTGCCTTTTTTTAATTTAATTTTTTTTATCTTTCTATTTAGTCCTCTAAATTTTATAAAATTTTATTTTACCCCATATAAGCAACGCAATGTTCCACCGGGTACTCATTTTGTAACCGTATAATAAAAACACGAGGGCAATTCGTTATGAAAATCATACTTGGCCGTTACTAATCTATACCTCTTTTTCAATCCTCAAAATAGTACACATAAATCTACCATCTAAATTATTTGATTTAAATTCATTAACCTTCTATGTTATTGTTTTTTTGTACAATACATGTGATAATAGTTTTTGTGCAACACTTGTTTGTTCATAATATATATATAATATATTATATATAATATAATATATATATATATATACATGTTCGTCTCTCTAGCGAACCATAGAGAGCGAACTAAAAACGAACCCGCTATAGCGACTGATTTTTTCGTCGTTTATAGCATAAAAATCTGGCTTTCTATGTTTAAAACGACGGAAAAAAACCGTCGCTATAGTCGGTTCGTTTTTAGTTCGCTTCCTATAATTTGCTAGAGAGATGGACCCATATCGGTCCGAATCTTAAACTTACCCTTTATTCAATATACCTTGTTTACTCCCCTTCAGCGACAAACTGGGCGACGGTTCGGTCCGTCACTGTTCGTCGCTAAAGGGGATAAGCAAAGTATGTTAGATAAAGGGTAAGTTTAAGATCCGGACCGTATATATATATATATATATATACACACATTATGAACACCGCCGTCTATCTATTGTCCGTCACTATATATATATATTGAAATAATTCTAATTGATTCAATCTAGGGTTGTGATGCATCCATCCTCCTAGACGGCCCAAAGTCTGAGAAAACTGCAGCCCAAAATTTTGGGCTTGGTGCCGGAGTCTTTCAGATCATAGACAAAATCAAGAAAGTCTTGGAAGAACGGTGTCCCGGAGTTGTCTCCTGTGCGGATATCCTCAACCTTGCAACTAGAGACGCTCTTCGTTTGGTAAATTCTTCAGCTTTCTATTTCGTATCCTGAACTTTTCTCAATCTTTCACTCCAACCCCTCCCAAAATCAGTCCCACTTCTAATTTAATCTCTTGGGTGAATTCACAAACAAAACTAAAAATCATTAAAAGGTATGAATATTTTACCAAAATTTAAAATTAGACGCCTATTTTGAAACGGGCAAAAAAGAAAAGAGAGATTCTAGGGCGATCGGTCTTTACTGACCGGTCTAGCGACCGGCCCCCTCCCATTTTTTTCTTTTTCTTTTTACTCCCAAAACACTAAACCCTATCCCCAAAACCCTAAATTCTATTTTTTACATGTATTCAAATTACAAATATATACAGTCTATACAACCCTATTTTTTACATGTATTTGAGTTAAAATAAGTATTAATAATTTTTGGGAGTCAAAAAAAAGGCCTAAAGACGAAAATCGAGCCTTTCATTTTAAACTCGTGTGACAATAGCGTACCAACGACGACACTCGAGACATTCATGGACACGCACGCACAGAAAGAAAGTGCCGAACAATTGATTTAATTCAACCGAGACATTCTATTATGTAAGATAGATAATGAAAATGGGTTGAAACTCGCAGGCAGGTGCGCCATCTTACATTGTTCTCTTGGGGAGGAGGGATGGACTGGAATCAAATGCTGCTTCCGTGGATCTTCCGTCACCGTCGGTTTCATGGGAATCAGCATTAGCATACTTTAAATCCAGGGATTTAGATGTGCAAGACATGGCGACACTCTTAGGTAAAACTCTCGGTTAACTTAGGGAGTGTTTAATAAAAATTGAATAAATATGAATCTGAATGAACTGAATCTAAATCTGAATCTAAATGAAAAAAAAAATGTTTGATAATTAACATGTTTGAAACATCTGAATGACATAATTTTATTATTTTATCCTTCTGAAAAAAATTCAAAGTTGTTGTAAATTTATTTAATATTACTTAATATAATAGTTAATATATTTTTTTAATTTTTTTACTTTATTCAGTTACTCATTTAGTCAAAAAAATCTGACTTAACCATTCAGTTCAATCATCTGACCGATTCAACCATTCAGACAATTTTTTTCCAAAACAAACGCACTTAATGGCTGACCGATTCAGCCATTCAGATGTATTCAGTCCTAAACAAACAATCCCTTAAGCTCCTAACATTTCATCCCAGTTCTGACGCTTTAAGCACAAGTTCATAATCAGGAATAGATATATCAACTATGTACTAATTTCATAGACATGTTAATTTCCCCAATCTAGTAGAGCCAATATAACACATGAATAAAAAAAAGGGAATTGATATTTCCACAAGAGAATTTGATAGTTCCACAAGGCTCTCGGGACTCATATTCATGTGAGTAATATCATATTTAAGCTTAAAGTTTAGAATAGAGAACCATATAAAAGAAAGCCATCATATTTTCGTCTACAGCTAATTCTTAGATTCAATTTGAAACTCTCTTTTCAAATGTTTTGAATTTGTAATTCAGGAGGACATACAATGGGCAAAACACACTGCAACTACATCCTTGATCGTCTGTACAGTTTCAACAAGACAGGAAAACCAGACCCAACCATGTCAAAATCTGTCCTGAAGGATTTGAGAAAGCAATGCCCATCCAAGGGGAGAAGAAACCCACTCGTGTTTCTAAACCCCGACAACGGCCCCAATTATAAGTTCACTAACACCTACTACTCTAGGGTGCTAGCTAGTAAAGCTGTTCTTGGAGTTGATCAGCAGCTACGTTTCGGCAAAGGCAATGATACCTATGAATTAAGCAAGGAATACGCAAATGGTTTGAAAGGTTTTGAGAACTTCCGCAAGGAATTTGCTTTGTCAATAACCCGTATGGGAAGCATTAAAGTCTTGACGGGGAAACGCGGAGAAATACGCCGGAACTGCCGAGTCAGAAATTATCTAGGCCGGCTTTAATGTAGGCACAAGAGCACTATAGTAACTTGGACATAGCTACTTTGGGCTGATATATCCTAAATTAAATGCAGTTGCTTTACATTTAGGGAGGGAGCAATAATACGAAACAATAAATGCATGATAAAGTTACTGATCTATTAAAATAAGACAACAGTAAACGTACTTACAGTATGAGCTCTGTTATGAGAAATCTAAAGTAAGATTACTTCTATAAATTTTGAATGACTTTTGACTATAATCTTCTTCTTTTTCCTGAGGTTTTGGTGCATATCAAAACTGTCAATACATAATTATCTTTTCAACCTAAGATACAACATGTAAGTAACTATTTTTTCCTAACCTGCAAGAAGTTTGATCCCCGATCAGCACCCCGGTGAGACCAAGTAACTTTCCACTTTACAGTCCTGAAAAATGGCAGAATTTAGAAAAACATCAAGTCAGCAACTCAAAAAGTAGAGTAATGAGTTGAATTAAATGGTAATAAGAAACCCCAGCTATGTGTTGCCATTAAGTCCTTAAAAAAATTATCATGGTCACAATTCCATAGTTCAGGATTAATTCCTCAAGAACCCCAAAAGAAAATAAAAGAAGATTTCAAAAAGAACTCCACATGAAAAACAGTTAAATGAGTCGTACGTAATGGACTGCCCAGAGTATATTATAAACACCGATTACTTTAAAACGGTTATGGACAGAAGATTCGAATGTAAATAAAATTAGTCTTGGTATTCTAACTTTCTTTCTCCTAAAAAGATATACTCCCTCCGTTCCAATATTGACTTTTTAAAAGTCAATTTAAGACATTTTTAAATTTAAAATTGACATGATTCATGTAGTTATGTCAATACAATTATTTTAAAAACTTTAATGAATCATGTCAATTTTAAATTTGAAAATGTCTTAAATTGATTTTTGAAAAGTCAATATTGATCTTATAAACGGAGGAAGTATATTGCAAATTCAGTATGAAAAAGGTCAACAGATAACAGTACCCCCAAAAAAACATAAAAATAAATAAATAAATTAAATAAGTAATCATGACAAAAAAGTAGGGCAAACATGTTTTAAGTTTCCTCATGTCAAAAGGAAAAGCTCTATACCAAAGTCCTTTAGCACAGATCAAAAATCAAGTGATGCAAAAGTAATATTAAGCCAGCATTTATCCATTGATATTAAAATTTCATAGCAGAATGTATTCCGCAGATATGAGAACCGTTCTCAATAGGTCAATTACTGAGCAATAGATTGCACCAACTTCAGTTTTTGAAGGATGAACTGGGTTCTGAGAAGACCTGCTGATATTATTCTATTCTTTCTATTAGAGTGGGACTAACATAAGAGTTTTAATACCATAATATACTTAATACTCTATTCCAAGGAGCTATTAAGTGTCGATAATGAATATTTTAAAGCAATTAAACTAATCTTGTTTTTAGCTCAGCATGAACTTGGACACATAACTAGTGAACCGAGTACACATTCACAAAATACTTGCATAATTACCAGGGGCGGACGTAGGATTTTCAGCAAGGGTGGACACTTTTATAATTAAATAAAAAATTAATAAAATTCACCAAATACAAATTTCAATTAACAATACATAAAAGCCACTACAAAATAATTCTTCAAGACTTTATTTCTTAGATTGAGACATAACAAATCGACTCTTGAGTAGGTTCATCAGAAAATTGACCTTTAGTAGCGCTAGATCTTAAAAAATATTTATGCATATATCTATTCATCCTAATTCAAATATGAAATACAAGTGACAAGTGCGTAGCTTTCAACTTGATGTCAACATACAACTCTAATACGAGTATCTTCTATCATCAATATTTTTGAACTATAACTTTTATGACAGTTAAAAGTTCGCCCAAATATCAAAGTTGGTTGCCAAGACCATACCCCTTTGCCTAGGTGATAAGAGCCATGTTCAAACCCTTTCCATATCCATGCATAGGGAACTTTCTCATAAACCTTCAGTTGAGATGGTTAAGAAAAGGTTATCTTTGGTTTTAGCGTACAATACTCTCTCATAAGCCTCCAGTTGTGATGGTAAAGAAAAGGTTATCTTTGGTTTCAACGTATAAAAAACCTGGTCCAAGATATCAAACATGTCAACTTGCTAAAGTTGAAATCGACACATTCCCTTAAAACTAATTAAATTCAATTGAAAGAAAACATATCAGTTTTTACTATCGGCATTTTACCATATTTTCCTTCTTCCTCTTTTTAGCTTATATACCAAGCAAAAGTTTCTCTATGCTTTTATAACAGTGATTCGAGAGGATTTAGAACACCATAGCAATTACCTTGGAGTAGAGGTGGAACAAATTTTGGTGGTAAAAAAGATTTGTTGAATCTTCAAGCGGCATAAGCACTTTACAAAAATCTTCCAAGATAGAAGTATCATAATGTATTATTGTCACACCACACAAAACTGGAAACCCAAATTGTTGGCACTAACTAAACTCTTCATGGCTGAGCCTTGGTCATCTATGTGCAACAGAACAACCCTCGTCACCATCTCGAGCAGCTGGACTACTGTTCCTGATCAGCTGGTTCAAGTAGGATATAAGTGTCAAAAACAGGCATCTTAAAATAGGATGACAATCAGGATAAAGAAAAGGAAGGGGAGGGGAGGGGAGGGGGAGGGGAGGGGGAGGGGAATTAACAATCAGGATTTTTTTAAAAAAATAGAAAAATGAACGAGAAAGATGTAACCATGAACCAAAGGTTATAGTGCCTCAATCCCATATTGGCATTGAAACAAAATTGCACTTATTTAAACTTTTAAGGCATCACAACCCACCAGTTGTGCTTTACACGAATGACTGAGTGGCATCAATTCTATGAATCACCGACTCGGACACGGACACAACACGATACGCGAAACGGGATACGACATTTTCCAAAAAAGCAGGATACGATACGTCGAGGACACACTCAATTTTATATGTATATTTTTAATAATATAAATGTATTTTTTTACAATAAATAAATTTAATATTAATAGAGCATAATAAAAACTTCAACAAAATAATAAAAAACTCAAACACATTGTATAATAAATATCTTAAAGTTACATAATAATGTCCAAACGTAAAAGACATAAAATAAGCCATAACTTTTACATTGCAATTTAGTATTGCAATTTTTTACAAAAAAATTGACCCCAAGGCGTGTCCTCTAGCATGTCCCGACGTGTCCAAGCTTTAAAAAAAGAAAAAGAAAAATAGAGGAACTCGCGGACACATGTCGGGTGCGTGTCCAAGGCGTGTCAAAGTGAATTCGTGTCCAACACGTGTCCGACATGAATTTGTGGCCCTCCGGGAAGTGTCTGTCCTTCCAAGGGCATCATGAACTGCTTGAACTTATAAGTGTTAAATGACATCTTTTAGATAAAAGAATTTTTTTTATTAATATAAGAGGGAGAAAACATACAAAAAAAGAAAGAAAAAAGGGAGGACAAGGGGTCCTACTAAGTGGAATGGTGATATATAGTGTCTATGTTCTTGCAATAAATCGTTACCAATGATTCATTGAGTCTAGAAAGAAGTGCCAAGCAAACAAAAGCCGTGAGTTTCTTAGGAACCCTAGCCTTTCAAATAAAGAAGTAAAGGAAAAGTAAGAGCCTAAGAGGAGTTGAAATACAAAGCAGATGAGCAGAAAGGATTCACAAAAGAAGCCTCCAGAAGGATCCAAAAGACCATCTGAACTGAAGTAACTGAAAGGAGTGTAGTTGAACAAGCAATTAGATAACTCATTAGCCTTGCTATTGTTTAATCAACAGTTCTTCATCAAATATTAAACTTAATATAGAAGTCTGCAATAATAACATATGATGAATATTTTGAAGTTGTAAAACCAGAGAGGCTTTAGTTGTGGTCTGATCATGCACATTTTAAATGAAGATGCAAGGCAACATCCTGAAACAGAAGTACCAGATATATAAAAGCAGGTTAATAAAAGAGAAATGTAAACCAGTGTAATGATTTATTTGTATAGTATTTTCTCGACACCAAGTGTACAGTGAGAGAAAAGGTGAACTTTTGCACCAAACCTTGTGGAAATATTTCTTCCGGAGTTTGATGGCTGTTCGTACACATCTCTTAACCCTGATCTTCAGCATGTTATCATTGAATATCTGCAGCATGTTTGACATGAATTACTGCTCAAAATTTACATAAACAACCATCCCAACCCCCAATTATTAACTGCAAACAGGAATTTTTGACGCGCACAGAGGGGAAATTTAAAGCTATTATTTACAGAATGCAAGTACCAAGTAAGAAATTTAATAGACAATGAGATCTAAATAAGAAATATTTCAGCACCAACAACAGAACACAATAGAGGATGACAAAGCAGTATCTAAAAATCATTTCTATAGATAGTTGATTTACGACGTGAAGCTGTAAACTTAGTAAATCAACCTGCCTTTATCAAATCATCAATTGAACGGGTTTCTCTGATGATCTTCTGACGATTCAGTATAAGAATTGCCGCCACACAGAAAACTGGTAACTCATCATCGCCGTTCCTTGTTGATGAAATAATAGTGCAGATCTGAAATTGATCATTTTTGGACCAAAAATTCTTTGTCAAGCCACAAAAGGGATGCGTCGATGCAGATTTCATTCCATTGTTGTCAGAAATTGATCTCTCTACATTTCCATGTTTCAAGTGTAATCCACCCTTAGAACCATTGTTATCATGCTCAATAGTTTCGTCTACTGTTTCTGCATCCGATTCTCTGTGAATCTGTATGGTCAGTAATTCTGGGCAATTCTCGTCCAGATGGCATGCCAATGATTCATCAAAATCAGCAGCCCACATCATCTACAGTGAGAGAAAAAAATAAATGATAAATTTGTAATCTTCTGTCGTTGTCATTTTTTTAATCACAAAAATCACCAACTTTCCTTTAATATGACTCAGTTCTAATTATATGGAATAAAGGAAAATGCAAATTACCATATCTAGTTTACCAAATATCCCACCTGACCACATGAGGGTTGGGTTAATCACAGGTGAAATTTGCATTTTACTCTTTGGAATACGATAATTCATATCACATCAGTATGACCCAGACGTGGGTCTCAACTTTCTAATACTCGACAATTTCATAGCCCAATGCATTGTGCTCCAAAAGGTATGCTAATCAACTGCACCTTTAGCATTTAAGTCCATTGTACTTCAATCAACTTATAACCATAACCTTTTTGGAGGAAAGATGAAATTTTATTACATGAAAAGAGAGAATACAATTATAGGGAACACGAAGTCCACCCAGCAGATAACAAGTGGAAAAGAAAGCACTTCAAAATAGAGCATCTCTCAATCTCCACAGGGATCAACACAGAAACCCCTAAAGGCACCCATGGCTGATGCCTATAAGGAACTAAAGGAAAAAGATTCTATCTCGCAACAAAGCAAAAGACAGCTATCTCAAAAAAGCCAAGCATTACTCAGTCCAGATCCATTAAAAAAAAGAAAAAAAAAATATCACACACTTTCAAAGCATCAACGCATTCTTCCTCCCTCCAAATTCTCTTAATTATGTAAAAGTAGCAACTAGTCCACCAAGGTGTGAAACACTCACTCCTCCCTAACAAGCCAAAAATAGTTTTGCATGAGCTCCAAGCAACATATTAATACATAAAGAAATGAGAGTACATCTCATCCTTCTGTTTACACATAACACAGATGTCTGGAGTGGAAATATAGCGTTGTGAGGTCCACACACCTGACTAGAGAACGAGAATGAACCAAGAAAGCAAAATAGCTCTTACAAGAAAAACTACAAGAAGAGTATAGGGTCCAAACTCATTTATCATAAGAGGTAGAACAGTAGAAAACTGTATTGACTTCAGAAAATTTATCATCAACACCAATTCATTGGTAATTTAATCAGTGAGATTCCTAAAGAAATGGAAGTCGCAAGACATAGAAATTACAATAAAAGACTGGACCATGTTCTTAAGATTGATTTCCAACATTCATTCAGTGTATCTATAATTTCCTTATACCTTTGCCATTTTAATCTGGAGAAATTTCATTAAAGACACCTATAATTTGAATATTTCTTCATGTTCATCGAAAGTACATTAATAATGCTAATGGAACCCTTTATTAAAGACATTAAATCCATTACATCTCTAACATCATTATTTTAAAGCATGCAACATATATATATATATATATATATTATCAATGACACCTTTTAGTTGATTAGTTCAACAACTTCCCAAATAGTAAATTAGAGGATTCCCCCCCCGCCCCCCTTTTCTTGTCTATTTAAGTTACTTTTCAGGCACCTGGTCCAAGGAAGTTAATGTGTTTGATATTCGGATAACAAAAGCATTGGTATAACACTATTCCATAATCCATGTCAGGAACCAGCGGCAGGATTGTGCATGAGGCTCATTTATCTAACAATTGTACCAAAAACTCATTTAACACAAGAAAATGAAGATATTGTCAGTTATCCGCTAGGGTGTGTTAAGATGGATTCTATGCCAAAAAATATTAAAAATATAATGTTTGGTCGGAAAAGATTAGAATTCAAAAGTCTAGTTAATGATTTGATAAATACTACAATAAAATCCATCATTTTGAATTACATAAAAGGTGAGAGAACCTCAAATTTTTATTTTTTTGGATTAAAGAAGAATTTTTTTTATAATTTCAAAATATTTTCATTGAACTCTGAGGTACGTTTTTCTGTCTACCCCTTTCTTTTGGCAATAACACAACACCGTAAAAGAAATAATTCTTTTTTTTACAAAATATTTTTAAATGCCAACTCGTGTTCCGCTGTTGTAACATAAATCATAAAGCAAATACTTAGTTTCATAAATTTTTTCCTGACAATGATATTTGTAAATGTAGGGTTTTAAAAATAACAGTTTTAATATCCCTTTATCCCAAATTCTCTAATACTTCAAAATTCCCCATTCAAGCACAACCTTCAATTATTACTATTTGCTTCATATGCAGGCTATAAATGACTCGGTGAAGTGAAAGCTTCCAGAATAAATTTTTATCCGACTACTTGGAATTTGCATGCTATCATCTTAAAAGAATCAGTAAAACTTTAGCTCTTGATTCATTTTGCTGGCTCCCTAGTCCCTCCGTTGACGTGTTGAGAATCCTTCCATAATCCACGCAAGAGAAGGTTGAAGCCAAGTAGCCAACATCACACTAGAGCAACTTTTAGATTGTGTTTGATAAAATTGAATGTTAAGATCTGAAGAGTTAAAGACATCTAAATAATGTAAAGCATTTATTTAAAATTGTAACTGAATGAAGAAATGTTGTTTGATAACTACTTTTTTCAAAATGTCTGAATAACAGTATTTTACCATTTTAACCCTTCTAAACTATTTAAGCAAAACTTGTTAAATGGAGTAATTAGAAAGTCCTGAATAATATTTTAAATACATATTTATAATATTTTGATCATAGTAGGATATGGCATCCCGTTCTAAAAGCATTACAATATATCAATATATTTAAATTCACACACATACATTGGTAAATCAACTGTACAAAAAAAGAAAATAATAAGCAACACCAATAGTGTAAATACTCAACTATATAAAAACTAATAATAAACAAATAAAGATACTAATTTATTACATCCCAAAACTCTGATTCTTTCTCTTTTTTTTTCTTTACTGAAATTCGTGTAATGATCTTTTTCTCCCAGCCTATTATTGAGCTCTTTTATGCGGACATGAAAATTGGACATGAGTACTTCACAATTTCACATATTTGTATTTTTACCCCTCATTTGGGGTAAAAATACAAATAGGTGAAATTGTAAAGCACTCATGTCCAATTTTCATGACTGCATAGAGTTTTTCGCCTATTATTACTTTATCTCTCTTTAAAATGAAATGGTTGTGTTAATTATGGCGAGCAATAAGAGCTATATCAACCCCGACATTGATGAGGATGTGAAAAAACACAATTTTTCAACACTTTAGGGGTAAAAGATCTGGTTCACCTTACTCGCCGGCGACAGCTAGGGTCGGACGCTGGCGACGTCAAGTCACAGTCTAAGTCTGTTGAGGCTTCTTCTAGTGGTGGCTATGGACCCATCTCCACCACTTTTGCACCACTTCTGATCTACGTTCTGGTAACAACGTTACTCTCATTTTTTACTTCTCTATTTCTTTACTTTGTTCTTTAATTTGTGTGTTTTATTAGAGGGATATAAGAGGCAATGTTCTAAAAGGCGCTAGGCGGGAGGTGGGCGGCCGGCGGGGTCTAGGCGGGATTTTTAATTTTAAACCAATTTTAATATTTTATCTTACATTTATCCAAACAAAATAATAATATAAAACAAAACAATCTATAATAAAGATAACAAAGGCTTTTGCTTAAAGTTCAAACACATATATTTAACGTATTAGTTTTATTCATAAACAAAATTGCTATTAAATAATAAAATTTAAAATTTCAAGAATTCAATTCAATATTAAAACTTAAGAAACTAAACATAAATTTAAGAATTATATTGAATTAAACTAAATATTACAAATGTATCATCATTTATATAATTTGAAGTTGGTACAAGTTCAAAAAATTACATCTATAATAAAATTATTCATTTTGATTTGATCTTGTTCACTTCTTGTTGTGATTTGATATGCTACAACATGCATTATGAATATGGTAAATCATTAGAAAAAAAATATATCAAGATCTGCTTTGGATAGTTATTAAAAAAAAAATTAAAAAATCTCCGCTTAGGCCTCGCCTTTTCCGCCTAGCCTGCCCGCCCGCCTAGGCACCTCCTAGGCCCAGCCTAATTTCCTGGAGGGATTTTTTTGGCCTAGGCGAGACGGCAATGGGGCCTAGAGCCTAGGCGGCAGCCTTTTAGAACACTGATAAGAGGGATTTTGTAATATTGAAAAGGTTATTTTGGTCCCAAAAAAAGACAACTTTCGGTCAAATGGTCCTCTGAACAGTTTAGATTTAATTTTCTATCTTAATGATTTAGAGGCATTGAGAGTGAAATTTTTTTTACAAAACAACTTCATGCCTCTTAGCGAATAAGAGGTGAGCTGTTAAGATGCATTAAAATACAATCAAACACCACCTTACAGTACCATAAATATATTTATAGTATGTAGCCAGTGTTTTCATAACAGATGAGTAATATCAAGAGATAATAACTAGGAGCACAAACCTCCCACATACGAAGAGCCTCATTGAAAGATATCTCACGGCGGAAAAGTACTAGCAGCATCCGGAAGGCAAAGTGAAGGCTCTCTGCACCTATATGTGACAGGTGGGCAAATATTTCCCTATCTACGACTTCTAGGATATGCCACAATGCTTCCAACTGCTTCATCACTCCAGTTGGTCCTTCCATCTGAAAATTTTCACGCTGGAGAGGTGCAAACAGTATATGTAAGCTTAAGAAAGTAATTCTTTTAAAATTAGAGGGAATATTCAAGTTATATACCATTCTCCTTAAGAGCATTTCAAAGCACCAAAATGCATCAGCATTATCCTCGAAGAGCACTACAAAGGGAGAGAGCAAATCGCTCATTCCTACAATCAAACATCCAGTTAGAAGAAAATCGCTTATATCCTTCTGAGCTTTAAGCAAAAAGATGATAACAGGATAAGGTTCACCCAAAAGTAAAGGCCATAACCTTGACAATATCCAGTTGCAGGATCAACCCACGCATAAACAGCAAGAATATCTGACATTCGAGCTAAATTTTTGGTGTCCTCATAGAACTCCAGATGACTATCAGTTCTGACCACATCAACAACTAAACACAAAAATAATAATAATAATAATAATAATTACAATGAGATAAAAATAAAATAAAATAAAATTTCAGACCAGAATAATGAGGATATCTTGTCATGGTGAAAAAGAAGATCTTGCTAGTTGTCAGCATAAATTACTTGATACATAATTATTTACCTATTTGGTGCAGTGTCCAAAGCCACTCGGATACTTTCTCTTCACTGGAAGCCCCTCCTTGAGATGCTCTTACATTTATATCTGCCGCTTCAGGTGCATCTGCTATTCTTAATCCATTAACTATTTCTGCTTCATAAATCGAATTACTAAACTGTGATACAGGTTCATGGACATCAGTGTGAACCAATTCAATTTCGGAGTGGCTTGCACGTGGCACATCATTAGATGATGAATTGTTTAATTCCATCACTAGGTCAACATTGTTATTAATTTGAAAATTGTATACATGGTCATCTTCAAAACTCAATTTATGCCGTGTAGAAAAACTATCATCATGGGACCTACGTCCTTTTTTTCTTTACCACTCTTGTCAAACAAATCTGTAACAGGTAAAGGAGGAAAATCGCTATAACTTTCAGTTACATATTGCGATTCATGCGCTCCAGTTCCAAGTTTCAGAGAACTGCAGTTGTATGGACTAGAAGGTATAAAACAAGAATCGTATGCTGCACCATCTGTGCTTTGCCTCACGCTGGAAAGATCTGCTGAATCACTAGAGCTTTGCCTTGGGCAAGCATTTGATGTATCTGTACAATTATTATCCGAATCACAGTAATTCTCTAATTTGTTAGTATTAACGTTGGAAGCTCGTCTACTATTAACTTCAGCATCCCTTCTCCCGTCATCTTTCGACATTGTTCTCATATCCATGACTTTTGAACCCACAACATAGGCAAGGGATCCAGTCCCTATACTTGAATGCATCATTTGGCATTGCTTGATAAGGTCGTTATAACGTTCCCTGCATGAAAATATTCATACAGATTTTCATTAATTTGAAATCCGTAAAAGGAAAAACATACAAGATACAATGAGAAATGATTTTTAGGATCGTTCAGGGGTTTAAAAGGAATAACCATATGGCAACAACAAAGGCTTTAAACTCTGTTTATCTACTGCCCCGAAATAAACCAGCATGAAATTAGTTTATAGAGAAACGCCATCATAATTAGTTGACAATAGCAATGAATACTAACCATTTTAAAGAGAAAGGAGAGATTGGGAAAAAATGGGGAGAGAATGAAATCCCACAGATTAACCAGAGGTCCGGATATTAATGAAAATACGCATACCTAAAAATTATATAAAACATTCCTCAAGGATATATGGAAATACAAAATTATAATTTATATATCTTCTTGTGACAAGCCTTCAAGCTTTGTTAAAACAATCTGCATTCAGATGACCATTTTAGACACCAAAACTAAACGCTGTATAATATTTACATATTCACTTCTTTGATGTTACCACTAGTTTCCAAGCCTCCAGCACCCTCCATTGTTTTATTTCATAACATACAAGTTACATAATTTTGTTACGTTGTTGGTCCGAGTATGCTACTCTTGGGGATTTTTTGAGGCCTTTAGGGTATTCTGTAGTTAGGTGAAAGCTTCGTGCTAAGTGGGAAGGCTCAGTTGTTGAGTTTGGGCACTTATCAGCAGGCTTAGTGTGGTCCACTTTTTGATGGAAATTGGAATACCTCAATTTGCCAAGATCTGCTGATGATGCTGCAATTTTCTTTGGCTTCTTCTGCTCTTAGTCGCAGTAGCTTTGCTGCTGGTAGCTATGATTAAGGATGCTACTACCATGTGCCATCTGCAGCACTTCTGGCAATTGTTTTGCAAGTGTCGCATAAGTGCTGATGCTTGTTGCTGTATCCGGTACCATACGATGCTAATTGTGGGACTCTGTTTGCATGATATTTTGGTTCCATCATATTGTTGATGAACTCTTTGTTTGAAGCCATTTTATAAAGACTTGGGAAGTATTTTATGATGACTACTACTTTCTAAATCTATAAAGCTAAGCCTAGTTGTAGATTGAGCTGTGCTGGCTACTGGTTGTACCAAATGCCTTGGGCAAATCCTTTTTACTTTGTAAATTGTTCTTATTATGTATCTATAAATAAATGTACTTAGCTACCTTGGGTGTTTCTCCTTAAAGAGGATCCTTTTTGGTTTTCTTCAGTACTAAGTTCCTTTGGAGGATATATAATATCCCATGAAATATTAATGTTTCCATTGTAATGATCAAAGATGATTTTCCTTAGAGCTGCAAACGAACCGAACCGAACCGAACTTTGTAGAACTCGAATCAAACTCGAACACTTTTAGTCGAACTCAAACATGTTCGCGTAACTCGATCGAACTAACAACTATGTACGAGTTCGGATCGTTTGGTGTTCGCGAACTGTTTGCGAACATGATCGAGTTCGCGAACAGTTCGCGAACAAGTCGAACATAAGCATGTTCGCGAACACAAACTATGTTCACGAACACAAACTTGTTCACGAACACCAAACTTGCACACGAATACAAACTTGTTCACGAACACAAATTTGTTCACGAACACAAACTTAGAATTCTAAAGCAAAAAATAGTTAAATAAATACAAAAAATATCTTCTCTAAGAGTCTAAGTATTCAATCAAAAATTAGACCAAATATTATAATCATCATTCATCCAAAAAGACCAAAACCAAAAATGATTACTTAGAACTTAAAAGTTATAATTAACTTAAGAGTTAACAAGTACTTAAAAATTCTTGATTTACAAATATCAACAATCAAATATTAATATCGAAAAGTCTGTCAACTCTTCAAGGTTCAACCACTTCAAGTAAAGTCTACAAACAAATGATTATCAAAAACTCACAATTTAAGATTAGTAATGTATTTCTTTTCTTGTCATTTTTAATTAATATTCAATTTTTTAAAAAATTTTAAATTTAATATCTAGTTTTTATTTTCGATCTTCAAATTTATGTATAGTTTTTTAAAGTTTCAAAATTATTCAGTAAATAAATTTATGATTATTACTCTATTACCGAAGTCTTGATACGTACATTGAAGACTTGATTTCTCTATTTTCTATCTCGATTTGACAATTTCAATAATTGATGTACATGTAAGCAACTGTATTGTATCATTCTTTAATTAATGTCAAATTGTTATTGCATGATGATTAATGACTTTATTTATGTGCATTATGACATGAGTTATAATTTATTAAATTATTTGGGATGTAAATTATAATAATCCAGCAATCATTGTTTAAAATTTTATGAAAATATTAAAATTATTTTAATTAAATTAGAATTTAGAGGTGAAGAAGTACATATTATTATTTATTAATTATTTAATAAAAAAGTTTACTTATAATAAATTATTAAAAAAAAGGTAATAAAAAAAATAACTACAAATTTAACAATTATTAATAAGACAAATTTAAGAATTTAATATGAAATAACCAATTATTTGTATTTATAATTTTAGAAATAACTTAAACATGTAATTAAGAAATCGAACTACTCGAACCGATCTCGAACCGAATTCGAACTTATCGAACCGAACTCAAAACAAAAAGATGTTTAGGTAATAAAAAAAATAACTACAAATTTAACAATTATTAATAAGACAAATTTTAGAATTTAATATGAAATTACCAATTATTTGTATTTATAATTTTAGAAATAATTTAAACATGTAATTAAAAAATCGAACTACTCGAACCGATCTTGAACGTTATCGAACCGATCTCGAACTTATCGAACCGAACTCGAACTTATCGAACCGATCTCGAACTTATCGAACCGAACTCGAACTTATCGAACCGAACCGAACTGTTCGCGAACAAAACGAACCGAACCACATGGTTCGCGAACATGTTCGATCGAGCAATCGAACCGCACACTCTGTGCGAACTCGACTCGACTGGCGAGCAAGTCGAACTCGAACCGAACCGAACCGGTTCCCGAACCGGTTCGCGGACAGTTCGGTTCGTTTGCAGCCCTAATTTTCCTTCATAAATCTAAACTAAAAATAAAAAAGGCCTTTTGTGCCGAAATGCTCCAGATTTCCAAAACAACAATGTCTAACATAACGTTGACTAAGTTAGGGCAATGTGAACGTGCCTGCAAGAAGGATCCAGAGTAAAAGAGCTTGTAATTTGTTGTCCATCTCATAGAAGAACTGCGGGAACTCACTTTTTTCACGCGAAACAACAGAAATCAATCTTTTATATAGTCCATGTTTACTTAAATGCCTTAAGCCATGCTGGATGTACGTCATCAAGCATCATAGTTTGATTTTATCCTTCCATTTTATACTGTAGAAATAGATGAAAGTAGGCTTTCTTCCCAGCGCATTCTTGAAAAGCAAAAAAATTAACTAATGTTCCACTATAGAAATTTGAAAAGGCAACTTGTATTTCCCATAACAGACTAAATTCGCCAAACTGATCGGTTTAACCATATTAATAAATAAATAATTCCCACTTGTTCTTTCTAATTTCTGACTTATTCATACAAGAGTAACAAGACCCATGTCATGTCTTAAAAGTTAAAACAATGGGAAGTATTGAAATTCCCCATTTAAAAGTTTGTCGCCACATCTAACTCTCATTAATTGCAAAAACCATCAGTATCAACTATCAAATCTCATTGGCATAATTCTGAATTTCCGATAAAATATCAAGAGCAAACAACACTTTCCACCCACAGATTATGGAAGCCAAGGATTGAACTTTTGTTGTGTTTCCATAATATTATTAAACAAGCTAACCCTCAACTATAGTTATTAGTTAACCAGAACAAAATTTAAGTGCTGAATTGAAATTGACATCTTTCTACAGAAACTAAGTTTCATCCTTGAAATGCACCAAAACATGTTGCAAATACCTTTAAATTCCCCAAATATTTGCCCACAAATCACAGATATCACAAGAATCAGTCAATCGGTAAAATGCGAAGACATGCAACTCAACTAGTGAATCCATGAAATTCAATCTACTTAACTCCCTTTTCCTTGAGGGGGGAAAATAAGAGAGAGCTAATTGAGGAGGAATAGGCGAACTACTCAAAGAGCATATTATAATTAGTTGCCGATTATTATACCATTACTTCTTAAATTGTTTTATTTAGATTAAGCAATTACTACCACTAAGGCAAAGCTGAAGATTTGATGATAACAATTCAATAAACATTGAGGGGGGGGGGGGACTTTGGAAACCACTAATATCGTAGTGTTAGACTTCGTTTTATGACTTGCGAATATCTTTGTATCATCCTCCAAACCCCCCCCCCCCCAAAAAAAAATAAAAATAAAAAAGGACAGGTAGGGGCACAACATGTACCATCAATCAATCATTTGGTCATATCTTTGATCATCAACCAATTCCATTTATGAGCATAACAAAACTATTTAGTGTTCCTCATTTTTAATTAGGCTTTCAAATTTCACGATGATTCAAATTCCAAACAGAAATATACAACACTTCAAATATGATCATTTGGCTCCAGGTGAAAACCAAACGTAACCATTGAGATGTGTACTACAACAGCAAAGACTTCATAATTCCTTGACAGCCGTATTTTGACATAAAAGAGGAGAA
Source organism: Panax stipuleanatus (assembly GCA_020205555.1). Taxonomy (NCBI): domain Eukaryota; kingdom Viridiplantae; phylum Streptophyta; class Magnoliopsida; order Apiales; family Araliaceae; genus Panax; species Panax stipuleanatus. The sequence goes on along the minus strand of JAINUT010001399.1, from coordinate 108,543 downwards.
TAAAAATGAATTTTTAGCATGGAAAGAGAAATAACTCAAAAGGTAGAAGGACCAAAAGATATAAGCAGTTCAAAGAGATTAGAGAAATATTCAAGTTGCATATATTAGTGACAGACAGTCACCTCCTGGCTGTCCTCAATTGCCTTCTATACTCCGATGTGCTGCTCAAAGTATAGCATCCCAGAAGAAATTCCCAAACTTCAGCCCTTATAGATGGATCCACACCCTATCAATAAGATAATGAGCAAGTTAACAAAAACGAAGTAAGACTCTTGTCTGGATTAGTGTTAAGAAAGAAACCTCATTCATGAAATCTTAAATCAACAAAAATATCACATGGAACATAAAAATGTGTAAAGAATTATGAGTCATCAGACGTACTCAAACACAATGGTGTAAACGTGAACTTACGATTGTCAGAAATGCCCATGAAAAGCAAAGCAAATTACAGATCCTTTTCTTTAGGGTATGTTCCACGGTTTGTTTAGAAAAGATCTAACCTTTGCCTTCGCTTGAAACTTTAATATATTAAACAAAGGTAAGTCTAGGTTGTCCCTACCAAATATGAACCTAATCCAAAGTGTGCAAATATTTTATTAAGTTTATTCAAAATTGCAGCTTCTAATAATCTGCATAGTAAAATCCAGCACACATGGTTTGATTTGCAAGAGTTACAAATCTGTTGTTATTAAACATAATTTCAATTTTCTTGAGCCTAAGTTGTAGCCTTGAAAGTTTAGTTTATAAAAAGTGTGGAATCAACTTGAAAAGACTTTATAATGATTGAGTTACTATGGTTTTATTGTATGTGGTACATGATTTTATATTTGGCACTTGTATAATGTTCTTATGATGCTATTCCTTTAATGTACATACTTTTTCCATATTCACTTTGTAATACATGCTGGAAAGTTGAGAATATCATGTAGGCTTACATTGTTGTTTTATATGATATTGATACTTGTGCATCATGCATTTGTTTGAGCATTGATTTGAAAAGTTAGAACGGTAACGAGGAGCTTATAGAATATTGGCGCCATTGAAATTAATAGTTATAAATGTTGGTCGGTACCTAGCCAAAATTAGGCTATAGATACCCTCGAGGATGACTCCGGGACAAATTCCCACGAGAATGGTTGGTTCCTAGCCCAAATTAGAATGTTACTGTGGTTAGTTCATGGTCGTAATCATGAAGTTATTATGGTTGGTTCCCAGCCAAAATTAGGATATTGATTTTGTTGAAATGCAACAAAGGTAAATTCTTGTTGAATGAATATGAGAAGGAAAGTGTAAGGAAAGCATGTTGCATAGAAGTTTAATTTTTTCCAGTTCATGATTTGTTTGTGATTGCATTATACCGTGATTTAAAATTGTATTAGTATTTTCTACTGACTTGAAAAGCCCACCCCTAAATATTTCCAGGGACTCGGTCCAATTGGAATATAAGAGAAAAAGTTTGAGATGACTCACCACTAATATTAAGCGCAAATGAGATGGTGAATTTGTGAACACGCTTTTGTAAATTTGTTTGAATTATAGGTTTATAGTAAGATGTGTTTACTTTCCCCTTACCCATTTCCCCTTATTCATGCCTCCCCAAGGGTGGGCACTTGACAACAAACCTCTATCATAATATTATTATTATTTTCTTTTTGATAAGTAACAGACTCATGATTAGTTAGAACCTGGTCTATTGATCTTTTATTTAAATAGAAATAAAATTACTATCAGACAAGAGGGATATACATATACTTTTCCACGGAGCATACGCACACAATAAAACAAGGAAGAATACTCAATCCCCGACCCCAAAAATCCATGTCAAGAAACCACCCCTCCTAATAAAGAAGACATTCAAATAGAAATGTCTCTCGGTCACAAATTTTACAGATTAAGATGCAAATTTGATTGCTTATTAACCTAACTGATGAATTTTATAAGTGTGATTCTTTTTATTATAAAAGATAAAATATACTCCCTCCGTTCCAAATTATATGATCATTATTGACTTTTGAAAGTCAATTTAAGACATTTTCAAACTCAAAATTAATGACTCATAAAAAATTATGATACAATAAAACTAACAATGAGTAATACATTTTAGATAGTTTACAATATTCATCATTGTATTGATTAAAATTAAAAGAATCTTAAAAAATCTCTTAAGTCGACTTTAAAAAGTCAACAATGATCAAATAATATGGAACGGATGGAGTCTATTATTAGAAGAAATGATGGTACAATGCAAAGGTAGTCAAGTAGTTCACAAAAAAGAGAGCTAGAATTGAGTACAAAATCCTCAATAGAAGACAACCCCACAATTAGAGAGCACTCGCTTAGGAGGCCCATTGGACGTGTTGGTTAGGTCACTATAGATGGCTACTTCAAAATATAGAATTCAAAGGATATAAAAACCCACACATACCCCGAAACAGGGAAGTCTGCTATCATTAGGAATCAACAATGCAAAACCAGCTCTCATACTTAAATTCAGTGTTTTCACTAGTCCACAAACTATGCAACGACGAATTATGAGTTTTCTAGAATACCAATTCAGACTATCCAGTGAGATATGCTTACCATTAGAGGTCAATATCTCAAGATACGGCCTGAAAAATGCTTCTATGTAACCTACGTTGCTTAATATCTTAGTATTACTTGTTTTTCTTCTAATTAAAATTTTAGATTAGTGAATAAATATATGCCAACATACAACACAGTCATAAAAGAAAACGGAGAAACAAATAAAGGGGAAGAGGAAGAATCTTTAACCCACAATATATATATATATTGGTTCCCCATCCATGTCAACTGGTTTATACGGACACTATATTCCAGCAACCACATCTTACACCGTCTATCCAAAGGCTGGGATTAAATTGGACTTGGACCATGCCGCTAGAAAGAGTAGAGGCAGACATACTATTTCTAGCGGCCCGAGAAATTACCTAAATACCTTTCCCTTAATCTGATCCCTACCGGTAGCGGCAGGTTGGTTAATTACATCATTACAATATTCGCAATCATAGAAGCTTAAATCTCTTATAACACATACTGAAAGCCATTACTTGTGCTACCACACAAAGTCTGGGTAATAATAGAAAGATATTCCTTACTTACAATACTAGTAAAAAACACTTTGGTCAATCATCAAACTTTCATATGCTTCACAAGTAGTAGAATATTAGCTCAACAGTCAACACCAGGGATCAAAGCTAAGGAAAACTCCATGGTGTTTCTACTTCATGAACCTGTGGAATGTGGACAGTCATCAATAGAACAAAACAGGAAAATGTACACACAAAATACATTATTAAAAGACTTCCATCCAATCAAAAACATTATAGTTGGACGACCTTAAGCGCCTTTAATCCTTAACTTCAATGCAAGGAATTCTCTTTACTACCGAAGTCAATAGTGAACACACACGCAATGCCATATCATCATATCCAGGATAGTAGTAATAAATAAATCTCCATCTTAATTATGATTAGCTAGAAAAGATATTAGTATTTTTCTTATCACGTTGAAATTAAAACTATAAGATGAAAATAATACAGTCAAAAGAGTAAAATCAACATTAAAAAATAATAGATAATTTAATAGGATATCTCGGTAACAATTGAGAAATGAACAGTAAATTGTGCCAAAGACTTGAATTAAAATTATAACAAAGTCTGGGTAAGTTCTCCATTGTTACCGAGGTATCCTATTAAATTATCTATTATTTTTTTAATGTTGATTTTGCTTTTTTTGGTTGTATTATTTTCATCTTACAGTTTCAATTTCAACGTGATAAGGAAAGTACTAACATATTTTCTAGCTCAATCATAAATAAGATGGAGATTTACTTATTACTACTATCCTAATACGGATACAAAGATAATTTTCACCTGGATATGATAAATACATTGTGACATGACATTGTGTGTGTTCATTATTGACTTAGGCAGTAGAGATAATTCCTTGCATTGAAGTTAACAAGTAAAGACCATTATGGCTTAAGGTCGTCCAGCTATAATGTTTTTGAATGGATGGAAGTCTTTCAATAGTGTATTTTGTGTATTTTCCTTCTTTGTTCTATTGATGATTGTCGACATTCCATAAGTTCATGAAGTAACAACACCATGGAGTTTTACTTAGCTTTGATCCCTGGTGTTGATTGTCGAGCTAATATTCTACTACTTGTGAAGCATATGTAAGTCTTATGCTGGACCAAAATGTTTTTTACTAGTATTATAAGGAATATCTTTCTGATATTACCCAAATTAATTTTGTGAGGTAGTACAAGTAATGACTTTCAGTAGGTATTATAAGAGATTCAAGCTTCTATGATTATAAATATTGTAATGATGTAATTAACCAACCTGCCGCTACTCCTAGCGGCAGGGATCAGATTAAGGGGAGGGTATTTAGGCAATTTCTCGGACAGCAAGAAAGAGTATGTTTTCCGCTACTCCTTCTAGCGGCAAGGTCCAAGTCCAATTTAATCACAGCCTTTAGATATCATGATGGACTTAGATGTGGTTGCTGGAATAGTGTATGTAGCAACCGGTTGCCATGGATGGGGACCATATATATATATATATTTGCTTTTTTATTTATTCTTTTTGATAAAGAAGAAATTTCATTAATAGAAAAAAATGATATAATAAATGGGGGACAAGAAGTCCACCCTCAACAAACTAAAAAAACAAAATCAAAAGAGCACTTAAAAAGGTGCAGTCTTCCCATCTCTACATAAATCAGTCACAGACATATCTCTAAAATCCCCCATAGTAGAAACCCATAGAGACGCAAGATAAATAACCCTATCATTCAATAAGTTTAAAGATAAGCAATTTTCTCTAAACAACCTAGAATTATGCTCATTCCAAATTCCCCCACAAAATAGAAAAGAAGGCACACGTCCATAAAATTTTGGCATCCGCCAATTCAGCAACTTTTTGTTCAATTTCCCATTCTCATCAGTACAAGTCAACGTATGATCTTAGATTTGATTATAGATTCCAGGGAGAATGCCACGACCATGAGACTCGATTGTTTTGTTGGGCCCCCTGACCTCTGATGTCTATGTAAAGGACACGACGACTCTTACTTCCAAATCCTCAAAAACAAATTAATATCATATCTTCCACCTTAGCAAGACAGACCCACTCCTCTCTTAGCTCTCCAAAGAGAGAGCTCCACAATCCCCAAGCAACAGGACAATGCAGAAATAAATGAACATGTGTCTCATTACTCTGCATGCACATAAAACAAATGTCCGGAAATAGAACTTTGTAAGACTTGCGATCTTGATAAAGATCATTAGTATTCAATTTTTGTAAAATCAAAGACTACACAAAAGCCTCGACTTTAAAGGGACCTTGGCTTTCTAAATGTATGAAGCCAATGAAAATGGATTAGGAACAACAGACCGAGTCAAAAAAAAGAAGTAACTCTTACAAGAAAAGGAACTAGTTGAAACTAAAGTCCAGATGCCCTTATCAAAAGAGGTACATAGATGAATCGAATTAAGCAAGCTTAGCAAAGATTCCATCTCATTAAACTTCAAATTAGTGAGATTTCTGAAGAAATAAAAATCCCAAGAAAATAGGAGCACCATAAAGTGAAGAAATACGATACACACGATTAAAAGCAAAAGAAAAATAGTTATCTCCCAACTAATAATCCTCCGAGAATCGAATCCGATGACCATCCCCAACTCCATATCTCAAATGTCGAATAAATGAAGTATAACCTTGGGAGATGAATTTTCAAGGACTTACATGAGTAACATAAATCTCGGGCCTAGCATCTCACCGATACAAATGCACTTGCTCCTAATAACCTTATGCCAAAGAGAATGAGGTTCCAAAGGAAATCTCTAAAGCCATTTACCAACCAGAGCAACATTCTTGATGACCAAATTACCCAGTCCCAAACCACCCTTCCTGCTTAGAAAGACACTGTTTTCCACCTAACCAAATGATCCTTCCTCTCGTCACCACATCTCCTGATAAAATCTCTCATTAACTTCTCTAGGGTGTCAGTTACACTAATTGAGATCCTAAATATTGAAAAATAATGTAGCAGTATACTCAACAAGCAAGCCTGAATCAAAGTAATCCTAACCCTAAGGAAAAATATGCACCTTTCCACCAATCTAAATGTTGAGTCACTCTCTCAACTACCGGATTGCAAAACAAGACGGGCCTAAGATTCCCACTAAGCGGGACCCCAAGATAAGTAAGCGAAAATAAATCAATTCTACAACTAGCCAGAGACGAATACGTTAAAAGCTCCCCCATATCCATGTTGATCCTAGATACACTACATTTAGACAAATTAACACTTATACCAGAAATAGCCTCAAAAACTTGAAAAATTATTAACACATTTTTGAAAACTTAGAGCCCCTCTGAAAGAAAGAGAATAGCATTATCAGCAAATTGGAGGTGAGAAACCCTAACCTCCTCGTGCCCAACTGCACAACCCGCGAGGATACCACACTTCTCTCCCCCGGCTAAGCAAATACCTCTAACTATGACTTAATTCATCACATACATGATACAACCTAATATCAACTCCAAGTCAAGCTTAGAGCTACGTGGAGATGTGTTCATCATGTTGGCCTTCATTTGCTTTCAGCCTATGACTTAACTTAAGCACTCAACATAATAAGCTACTAAGACGACTCAAAAATCAAATAAAAAAATGTTATTGTGCATGACAAACTGGAAACACAATTCCCAATGCACTAATTGATATGATTGTTTTCCAGAGCTTGCATTGCCCAAAAGCATTTAGACTTCTGATAGGGACACCTTGATGAATTTGGAACTATTCCACTATGAATACAATTATGAATAATGACTAGCTTTTGGGCTTTGAAGATCAATGACCTATAAGAAAATGTCAGCAAGTTTCTCTATTACAAAAGTAGCTTATAAACTTTAGGTGCAATCGTATTAACATAAACTACCTGCATGTGGAGAATGACGCACATTATAGAAATGGAAATTCTTAGGGTCCGTTTGGTAACTTTTTCCGCTTCCAAATTAATGTTTCTACTTCTACTTCTTTGAAATCAGTAGCAAATAATGATGTTTAGTAAATTTTTCTACTTTAAAAAAAGTAGAACCAAAATCTAATTTGGTAGCAAAATACTTCAATTTTTCACAACGCAATGAGCCATTCCAACTATAATGAGAGATCCATGCACCGAATGTTATTAGCAACAAAATTTTAAACTTTTACTCTTCAAAAAATATAGTAAAACTAACATTTAAATATAGTTATCAAACAATGTTGTCTGATTTTTGTTTTCGTTAGTGAAAGCAAGAAAAAGCATAATCATATGAAAACAAAAAATAGGAAGCAGAAACATAAAAGTAGATGCAATTATCAAACGAATCTTTAGTTTCTTACCCCCAACAAAATCGATTTCAGTGCTTTCTGAAAGCCAAAAACCTTCCCATCACTATCAAAGGTTGCTTGCCACTTTTCTGGCTTAAGCATCTTGCTTATCTGCACAATAATGAAGAATATATATATAATTTATATGCATTGGAACAAAAAAAACATCTTTTTAATGTAAACATAATTATATATCACCCTTGAAATATTACTCAGTAACTTTCAGACTCCTTGAGAAATTTAAAATGTATAAATTTCACATATCGGTGAAAATACGAGCTCGTAGAATTCTCAAAGTTGCTCTCTACATTTTTTTGAACAAAAGCTCTGAATTAATTCAAACCCATTTAAACAATAGTTCAATTTGTGGCAACCATCACCAGTCTCAACAAGCCATTAGTAGTACAATATCATTGCCATCAACCTCCAGGAATTTATATCTAGCCCTCAAGCTCATCTGTTATACACCTTGACATCTTAGCCCTAAGCCAACCCCCAAGATTTCCATACTCAACAGCATAAAATTACCGACAACTTCCACCTTTGACAAAAAGAACATGAATTAAACAGGAAATCCAATTAAAAAAGGAAAAACAATTTGATATTAACTCCCTTCAAACCAAAATTCAATATGATTACTTCCAACAAGAAATATATTAAGCTTGAAAGAGGAGAGAAATTTCCAGTACTTCAGTTTAATTTGGTCCTTCAAAAGCTATAAAAGACGTTAATCAACTATAGGGCTTGGAAACTAGCATTAAGCCAGTGTTAATTTATGAGCAAAAATCAATTACTTCATATCATACTAGCGTTCAAGATACACACCAGATCCTTCTTTACTATTCTAAATTCTTAATTGTTGGTTCACTAAAAGAATTCTAAGTTCTAATTCTACTCTCTAATAGTCACCATTGACAAAATGTATATGAACACAAATAAATTAGATCATATATCATACTAGCGTTCCGGATACACCAGATCCTTCTTTACTCTTCTAAGTTCTAATTGTAGCTTCACTGAATCTATCAACTTGTTGCCATATAGTTGAGACTCAAATATGAGTCCGCTTATCGCTGCCTTTTTTGGTTAACCAACCACAAACCGATCGGTCCCTTTGGTAAATACCACATGCGAAAATATTGTAAAGCAGAATCTTTGTTGTTGTCTTTTCTTTTCCTGGTTCTTTATGTGATGTGTATAAAAGAGAAATAAATTAGTAAAGCAACATCTACAAATTCTACAACTTGAAAAGGATAATTATATTGTAATGACTGCTATATATCACCAGGTCGTTTTTAAGGGAAAAAAATTACCGGTTTTTGTCATGATTTTTTACCTCCTCTAGACAGTCTATAGAGCCATTTAGTATAATAGTGACCGCATAGAATTTTCAAATGAACATATAGATTGCCACGTTAGAGGTGAAATTATGGTTGAATTAAACCAATAACTAGTAATATATATTATGTTACTCATATTTCAATTTAGAAACATGTCTACTGAGCCTTTTATGGTTGTCCTTCTCCTTCATTAGCAACACAAGTTCCAGCGTCAGTGCTGCCCATTATGATTTATACCCTAATTGATATGTCCAGTTCAATAAATAAACATGGATACTTCAACATTTACCAGCACTTCATATCAAGGGCTAAGGCAGGAATTGGTTTTGAGAGAGGTAAAATTTTCAAATCATAATAAGGGAAAATGTTAGAACGCTTACTCATAATTAAGGTGATCAATACTCTATATTGTTGTAATTCCATATAATGAGCTATTAAAGGCTCACCCAAAAGATAGTACTAGTTAGTGAGATAAACATAACATACATGATCTAACACTGCTAAATCTTTCTATCCATGTGGCAGCAAATTTTTTGAAATTCAATTTTCTTAACATGAAGTCCATTTGAATTGAACATCACCTAGAAATTGTTTTTGGTTAAAAAGAATAAATTTTATTTGATGAAGAGAGAGAATACAAGCATAGGAGGAAAAAGGAGTACATTCATCCTAAGAAGGGGGGGGGGAGGAAATACACTTCAAAAGAAGGCAACTCTCCAAACTCTACAAATATCAGTCACATAAACACCTAAAGGCACCCATGACAGAGGCCCATAAAGAAGGATCAAATATCGCAACAAAGAAAAATAAAAAAAGTTATCTCAAAAAAGCCGAGCATTGCGCTCCGTCTGAATCCCCAAAACACAAAGACGATCACACACTTCTAAAGCATCTTTGTATCCTTCCTCCTTCCAAAACCTCTGAAACTGTATAAGCAGCAAATCCTCCACGGAGGCAGGACAACACCCACTCAGATGAAGGAATGCAACAAATATGTAGATCTCACAAACAAAGAGCCAATATAACCGAAACATGCGAATTAATTCAATAAGATCATTTAGTTCTTTGAATACATGCATAGACCGTCTAATACATATGGCTGTTGTGCAAACTTATATAAAAACAAAACTTTCAAGTTATAAAGATTACATAATATAGTAACACAGCATTAAAATTGCAACTAATTTTTCCATTGCATAGAGCCATGTACATTCATCAATATCTACATATATATATATATATGTATGAGGGTGTGCACACTAATAACATGGTTAGAATATCAACAAAAATTATACTTCTACTACTGCTACAAATGGATCAATAATAAACCCAGATGGTTCTATAAATTAGTACACATCAAACTATCATAAATACAATAAATTGGTAAAGTGTAACAGAAAAAATTTCTTTAAAAAGAAAAAAGACAGTAGTTTCATAGAATCTTACAGCTATCACAACCTTTATAGGTGACTGATGAAGACAAGGCTCCCCAATGTCGCGAACAATAGAACTGACTTTTTGTAGATTCACTGTACGGCCCTTTCCACATATCCATTGTTTATCGTCTCCGTCAAAAGACATCCCCCAATTCTCTCCCTCTCTATTTCTCTTTAACTCTGTTCTCTTTCAACTTCTCTGATATATCATATTTCCAATCAAACAAGTTCAGTACATTTTTATAACTCGCCAAAAAACAAGAAAAATTAATCACCACAACTCAACAACGAACAAACTTTAAAATTCCTATCAAACTACAAACACCAAATATAAAAAAATACGTGAGTAGTATAGTAGATAACTCACACAATTCAGCATCCACAGTCCACACAAATTTCACTGATATAAACTAATTTATCTCACTAAAACCTCTGTTAATTAAGTTATACTCGATCAGAATACCAAAAAAAAAACACTTTCGAAGATTATACAACAAATAGTACCGGCTGAATCAAAATTTAACAAAAAAATTAATAGAAATGAATCGATCATTATAAATGGTGATGATCTAAACTGAAACGGCTGTAAACAAATGATAATTAGTCATGCGGCAATATGTAGATCAGTTAATCATCACTAAGAAATGTACCAATAGATTAGGGGAGAGAAACCTGAATAATGGTGGTGAAGGTGGAGTAAGAAATGGAGAGATCTCTGAAGATCAGAGATCGGTTCAGGAGCTCCTTCGCCATTAACAGGCAGACCGTTTCTTCTTTCTCTTCCGTTTTTGGCCTGAATTTTTTTTTATTTTTTATTTTTACATCTTCTATCTTAGTTTTAATATATTAATTAAATAATAGTAAAAATTGAAAGAAAAAAAAAATTAAGGCCCTTGGCTCGGTTCACTTTGTAGCACCGGCCCCTTGGTTTAGCACCAATGCGCTTTGTTTATGTAGCCATCAAAAATAAAATATTTTTGAAAGCGCTAAAAACTAGTATTTGTATTGGGCCGTGACCAAAATTGGACACATTCCATAATTTGGATCGAGGTTGAATCGGGTCGGGTATTTTTTGATTTTTACCCTATGGAGAAGTTTTTATATGAGAGAGAAAATAAAAAGAAATTAACGAGAGAAATAAATAAATAATTTGACTGAATCTTAAGCTTACCCTTTATTCAATAAATCTTGCTTACACTCCTTTAGCGACGGACCGGACGACGGTTCGGTCCGTCGCTATATATACAACCGTTGTCCGTCGCTACAGCACATAGACGACGGTTGTATATGTAGCGACAGTCCGAATCCTCGCCCGGTCCGTCGCTAAAGGGAGCTAAGCAAGATATGTTGAATAAAATGTAAGTTTAAGATCCGGACGGAATAAAGGATATCTTGAAGTTTTTTAATATAAAATAAAAGAAGAAAAAATAAAATAAAAGTGTGTATTGGAATTTAAGTTGAGAGAAACAAAATTAGAAAAAATAAGTGTTATTTGGGTTTAAATAGTTTCAATAAGGGATAATGCAATAATTGTTCCCACTCTAGTTATATTTAAATAATTTTAATGTGTTTATTTGTAATGTAATTTATATTAATTAAATCAAATTGTATTCCAATACGGAGTTTATAATCAAATTATCACAATAATTGATAATTTTAAATTTCATTATTTAAGAAATTATTTATACGAATAATTACATTGAATATAATTGACAATGCTAAATTTTATTACTTAAGAAACCATTTATACTAATAAATATATTGAATAAATTTGGCAACGTTAAATTTTATTACTTAATAAATTATTTATACAAACAAATACACTAAATATAATTGACAGTGTTAAATTTTATTACTTAAGAAATTATTTATAAAAAAGAATATACCAAGTATAATTGACAAATTTAAATTTTATTATTTAAGAAATTACTTATAAAAATAAATTTGATATAAATAAATAAATTGAATATATTTGATAATAATAAATTTTATTAGTTAAAAAATTATTTATATAAAAAAATACATTACAATTATTTAAATCTAACTAAAAAAAGAGAATTTAGGACATTACTCTTTTCGCTTGCAGAAGATATTTAATTTCTTTGTCTTCCTCTACTAAGACTAGGGGATGTGTTTTATTAATCAAATCAAAGACGTTGGATCATCTATTGAACGGTTAAAGATGCACTAGTTCAAATAAAGCGAACTAAAGTAACGGACCAAAAAGAACGGGTGAAAAAACACGCGGGATCAAGCTAAATAAGGAGAAATCAAACAAAAAAACACGCGGGTTAAGATTTTGTTGGGTGGGTTGTCAAAATGGGTAAAATTAATTATTTAGGGACCGTTTGATCAGAGCATTCATAATAATTTCTCCAATAAATTTTCTATTCCACATTTAAAGAATATATCAATAAATCAATATTCAACAATTTTTTTATCCTTATATAATTCTCTATTTTTATCCCTAAATATAATTTGATTCCTCAGGGTGAAGGAATCAAAAAAACGTTTCCTATTTATCTAAAATGACACTTCACACCCTATTTATGTTGGCTAAAAGATCTTATTTCACTTAATTGCTGATTTGGATATTCCTATCAAATTAACTCATTTTTATTTTTTAAACAGAAGATTTAGAAAAGAAAGAGAACTATAAAAAATTAAAAATATGTTAAATATTGATTTTGATCATTTTTATAAAAAATATTACTACTAATTATAAATTTTATTATTTTATAATTAAAATAATGTTGTTTTAGTTCTCATAAACACATAATGATCGTTGTACTTTTTGATTTTTAGCCATATCTATTTTTAAATTAAAATAATTATAATTTTTAAATTCAAACAATAATTACTTTTAAATAAAAAATAGTTAGAGCGGTCAAAACATGATTTGACTGTTGAAACTTTTAAATTTGAACTTTTAAATTTTAAAATTTTAATTTCAAAATTTAATATTTAAAGAATCAATATAAAGAACCTGTTGGGTACATACGGAATGCGTTTATTTTGAAAAAAAAATTCGTGACTAAATGATTTAGGGTCTTTTTTTGTTGACTAAATAAACTGCTGAATGAAATTTTTTTTATAATAATAATTATTATATTAAATAATATTAAATAATTTTATAATAATTTTAAATTTTTTTATTCAAATATTTAAGGCATATCTGTTATTAAAATATTATTTAATTTAAATTCAAATTCAGATTCGGATTATGATTATGATTCATGTTTAAATTTAGATTCAGATTATGATTAAGATTATGATTATGATTCACATTCAGATTTATGATTCAGAGATTCAGTGAGCTTTTATCAAACACCCCCTCAGTCACCGTCGATTTCTCTCTCCAACCCTTCCATCTCTCTGTCTCACTACGAACCTGTAGCAAACGGAAGGTCAAGTTTCCTACAAAGCTCCGGCCAACGGAAGGTAAAGCTGCGGCCAACGGAACCCTTTCAAACGGAAGGTAAAGATCCTTAACTTTATTAATTTTGTAATTTTTGTTTGTCGCGAAAGAAATCTAGGGTTTGTTTTTTATGAGTTTTCCTCGTGGAGTGATTAGAGATTTTGTTGTATCTTTCCAAATTGAATTGTTTATTGTTTAGCCAGCCTTCAAATTTGAGTTTGTGTTATTTTGTGTAATTTTTGATCCTTTTTCCCCTATGTTTGATTTCTCCTTGTTCTGTTGGGTGTAATCTAATCTAGTAGAAATAAGAGCTTCAACCAGCTGTAATTGTGCAGCAGAAGTGGAGAATTGAAAAAGTAGAAAATTATCGGACGATAAGGCTTTGTAGGAATAAATAATGGGTTCACTATCCTTTCTTCGTGTGAAATTGAACTTATTTTTAATGTAGTAATTTTTGTCATCAGTAATAGAATAATCCTTATCTTTAGATACCATTGAGTAATTTTTCTTTTTTTATTGCTTTGTTTGAACTCTTTTCTTGGTCATGTTGACATTTTTTCAGAGACTTAGAGTTTTAAATGCAAAGTTTAACTTTCTTTTTTTTAACGGTGCGCAACCTTTTGTTAGAGAAGAAAGAAGTTCATTACAGTTTCCATATTTAGGGGATGAAAGAAGCATTGGTGTGGGAATGGGCTTCTCCTTCTTCAGCTAAACATTAAATAGGGGGAGAGGTTTCCTAAGTCCCATGCTTTGCCTTTTATATTGTTCTATAGCTTTCTGGTAGGTAGCTTTGCTCTGTTTAGATACTGAAGTATGAAACTGTTCTGCTGCTTTTAATATGTGAAGGTAATGTTTACAAATGGGTCAAAAGATTCAATTTTAGAAACAATATATGGTAAACAAAACCCAATACTCATCCCCTATATTACTCTAACTGTCTGGTAAATATGTCCTCCTCTACTTTTGGTATATATCTGCCCAAGCCCAATGATACACGTCGTTTTAAAATTATTGTTGATTGATTTTATGATTATAAGAATCAATGTTGTTTGTTTTTTTAACTTGATAATTTAGAGGATGAAGTATGGGGTAGTGATGAATGTGGTGATAATGTAGACAATAGTGAAATGGAAGTAGAGAATAGGAGAATTGAAAGGGAGAGTGATGAAGGTAGGGAAAATTTTATTTATAATCTGCAAGTAGCCGACCATCTCAAACCTAGTGTATTGTGCTTCAGGTCCCTACTGCACTTTTTGTGGTCAAATAATTTAAGATTTGCTTTCCTGCAGCCAATATCCAGTCCAGTTTCTGGTACTGCATGCCATTTCTTTATGGATCTCTCTCAAGTTTTTTCAACCATCTGAATATATTTTCTTTAGTTTGGGCTCTGTTTGGTTAGTTGCACTTTTTCTGGTGGTCCTAAGTTTTTAAAATCTTAGGACGATTCCTTTTTAATTGATGTGTGAGAACAAAATAAAAAATCTGCATTCAGACCTTTGGAAGTATGACTATTTTGGCTTTTGAACATTAATCTGCATTCAGACCTGCCTTCAAAATGTTGATCTTTCAGTTAAGATTCTTCTAAATCTCCCAATGCTTTCATTTCTTTTTGAAAATTATCTGTCTAACTCACTACTTGTCAGAAAATGTCACCAAGATATTTAACAAATATATTTTTATTTTGTTGTTTTATGTACTGTCTATACAGTTTTAACTCCTCTTTCTAGTACAAAACACAGTTTTCTAAATCATTGCAACCATGGAGTGCATATGTATATTTTTTCTGCACGTGAATTATTATATGTATCTACTGCAGATTCATAGAAAATACGTACATGGCTCATGACATTCTGCAGGTCCATTATACAGTTGAAGATCTTGCTATTATACAGTTGTATCTACTGCAGATTCATTTTATTATCAAAAAATAAAAGATCATCTTGTGCCGACCACCTCACGCAAGAGTGCCGTGGAGTCTATCATTGAGTAATCGATCATCTTCTTTCTCGTTTCTCCAGGAAAAAGAGAGAAATAAAAATAATTGTGATTGAGTTACAGTCCGTTTCCCT
This sequence comes from Panax stipuleanatus, assembly GCA_020205555.1. NCBI lineage: Eukaryota > Viridiplantae > Streptophyta > Magnoliopsida > Apiales > Araliaceae > Panax > Panax stipuleanatus. The sequence goes on along the minus strand of JAINUT010001399.1, from coordinate 92,879 downwards.
CGTATTTATCTCTCTTCAAGGCGAATCATGGCGACTGCATCAGGTATTTACTAAAAATCACCCTTTGCCCTTTTCAATTGATGTGAATCTCTCTCTATATACACATGTATATATTATTCGTATATCTGAAGCTATACATCCAAATCCGATCAATTTTTTGCAATTGAAATTGTGCCCCCTGTTAACTGTTTTCGATTCATCCCGTTCGATTCTTATTTCAGTGTTTTATATGATATTTCTTGCAATTTCAGTGTATGATGTTACTTTCTGATATAAGTTTCTAAAATGCAAATAATAGTTCCTTGGTGAGTTTTTCTTTGTGAAAGTAGGTTACTTTGCACTTGAAATGATTGTTTATGGTGTTGTAACAAATGGGACTTTGTCCTTCGTTCCGTGCTAGAACTCCAAGTTATAATTTTCTTACTAGTTTTACAGGTTTTGGGAGATTGAAAATTCTACTTTCTAGTTATCCATCCTTTATTATGGTTTCCCTAGATGAAGTTCTATACTAATTCGTAAGTTTGTTTTTCTGGGGAAACAAATTGGGACTTATATATAGATGTTCCCTCTGTTTGTTTCTTCAGAAAGAATTAGTGTAGCATCATAACAATGAATAAATTTAGATTTGTTACTTTTAGGAACATAATTAAGCTCTTGTGATTTGTAAGAACTAAAAAGAAATAGCTTAAATTTTCAAGTCGAGTTCGCCGCCTTATGCCAATTCCAAAGCACTGTTTCCATGCAACCAAACATATGATTGTTGAATAGGAAAAGTATCCATTACCATTTTTCTCATTAATTTTTACAAGTAAATGGGCATCTAAAATTGTTGACATGTTTGTTTGTTGAATCAACTCTCTAGACTTGACATGGTTGTTGCCGTTCGTTTTACATCTCTTAGATCAATGACATATCTTTCACTTTTGATGTTCCAGTGGCATTCAAGTCTAGAGAGGACCACAGGAAGCAGATTGAATTGGAAGAAGCACGTAAAGCTGGACTTGCCCCTGCGGAGGTTGACGAGGATGGAAAAGAAATTAACCCCCATATTCCTCAGTATATGTCCTCTGCACCTTGGTACCTCAATGCAGAGAGGCCGGTATGTTATCTTTTATTCATTGTTTAATGCACATTCACTTGCTATAGAAGTCTGGAAACTGAAACTTTTATTTTTATTTGGTCTCTTAGAGTTTAAAACATCAGAGGAAATGGAAGCAAGATCCAAATTATACCCGGGCATGGTATGACAGAGGTGCAATAATAGGTCAGGCTGACAAGTACAGGAAGGGTGCATGTGAGAAGTAAGTGAATTTTCCCTCCACCTCTTTTATTTGTGTGTGCAATTCTTTTGTTTCTAATGCAAAGTGAATTTTACCTTCATTTTTGCGGTCTTTGTCATTTTTATTTTTTTATTGGTCTGAATGAATACTACTTACTGAACTCGATGAGGACGAGCTATGCATACATATCTCTTATCTCCGTTAAAGATTTTATGATATGACATGTCAATGCTAGTATCATCATCTGTATATATAAGATCATTTGTCATGCGTCTAGTTTTGAGGTTTATAACTTTATCGTTTCATCCTGTAGAGAACTTAGGTGCGGTGGAATTCATGATTAAGAGAGTTGTATCCTATTGGCTGTTCATACCAAGTATCTGCCATACATTACTAGTTCTCAGTATGTTGTCGAAAGATATTCTTGTAAATAGATTTCTCTGTGATTGCAAGAGAATGTGTCTTTTCCCATGTACTAGGTATCTGAAATTGGCTCCTTTCTTCTTCTTCTAAGTTGTAGTAGGTGGTAAATATTTTTTTGGGATCAAGTTGTTGGAATGTGAAATATGTGGTAATACAATTACACAGTTTCTCATAACATTGCCTTGAAAGTTACGTATAGAATTATCAAGTTGTTTGGCTATCTCTTGTCTGCACGTGCACTTGTGTGTCAGCGTGTCTAGTATGGTTGTTTTTTTCTGGTTGCAGTTAATTGTTGGGAACTACATGATCTTTTTTTATCTTCTACTTCAGTATGGGTGGGTTTCTTATAATTGTATGTGATTGACACAGCTGCGGAGCTATGACACATGATGCAAAGTCATGCCTGGAAAGACCTCGCAAGTTAGGAGCAAAGTTGACAAGCAAAAACATTGCCCCTGATGAGAAAATAGAGTCCTTTGAGCTGGATTATGATGGCAAAAGGGACCGTTATAACGGCTATGAAGCTGCATCATACACCCATGTTATTGAACGTTATGAGGCTCGGGATGAGGCTAGAAGGAAATACTTGAAGGAACAGCAGCTTAAAAAATTAGAGGAGAAAAACAATAACCCAAATGATGAACATGAAGTTAGTGATGATGAAGACAATGAAGATGACTTGAAGGTAGACGAAGCAAAGGTTGATGAAAGCAAACAGATGGACTTTGCAAAGGTGGAGAAGCGTGTGCGTACTACTGGTGGTGGTAGCACGGGAACTGTTAGGTAAGTTCACATTTTGCGTGTTACTTTTAGTTGCTTGGCTTTTTTTTTTGGTGGGGTGTGTGGGGGGGGGGGGGTTGTTCAGGTGTGTGTTTATGTGGTCTTTTTCCAATTCATCATACCTCATTGGATGTGCTTCATTAGCTTTCATGTTTAAGTTAATGTTTTTGCCTCGTATTAGATGTCTGAAAAGTCTACCTTTGTTGATGTATATATTAATTGGTCAGGAATCTGCGTATTCGAGAGGATACAGCAAAATACCTTCTTAATCTTGATGTCAACTCTGCACACTATGATCCCAAAACCCGGTCCATGCGTGAGGATCCTCTTCCAGATATGGATCCAAACGAGAAATTTTATGCGGCAAGTATACTCGCTGTTTTGAAATTATTCTATTTTCCTGGTTCAGTTGTATGGTAATCTTAATTTTTTATAGCATCCTTATTTGGTGGGTTTTTTGCATTTTAGGGAGATAATCAAAATAGAGTAAGTGGTCAAGCTTTGGAGTTCAAGCAGCTCAACATCCATGCTTGGGAAGCATTTGAGAAGGGAAATGATGTTCACATGCAAGCAGCTCCATCCCAAGCTGAATTGCTTTATAAAAGTTTTAAAGTCAACAAGGAGAAATTGAAATCCGAGGTTAAAGAAACAATCATGGAAAAGTATGGCAATGCAGCTACTGAAGAACCATTTCCAAAAGAGCTTCTACTGGGACAAAGTGAAAGAGAAGTTGAATATGATTGTGCTGGTAGGATCATAAAGGGCCAGGTAAATTTGACTTAATATTCAATGAACTAATTTGTCAATCTGAAATCCTGAGCTTTCTACAATTGTTATATAGTATATGTATTAAAATGTAATTTTGAGCTTATTGTTGCCGTCTGCTTTTGGTTGCATATTCTTATTGTTGTTAAGGTACATCTAGGTGGAATTTATTATTAAAAACAATATCACACATGGTACCCAATGTTTTTTTGCAGCAAACATGATCACTTGTCTACCGTTATAATCTCTTTCACTAAAAGATAATTAAGTGTACAATAAAGATAGTGAACGAAAAAAGTGCAAGAACAAAATAATGATATGGTCTGACTAAAATTAGTCATTCAAGATATTTTAGTTTCATGTCTTAAAAAGACTGATAAATTTGTCATTTCTTTGCGTCAATGTGCTTTGTTTAACTAACATATCATACTAAGATTTGTTTCTCAAGCGTAATAGTTAAGGGAAAGTGTTTGGATAATTCATGGAGAAGGATACTTTTAGGAAAAAAAGGAAGGGAATGCATCTTTTATGAAAAAGGCTTGGGTTTCTCCATATGGTTTACATGCCTGCAAGAAGATCTGTGATTATATATATTTTTCATAACTGATCTCCTTTTTTTTCCACAGGATTTTCCCTGTTATCAGGCTTTTTTTTTGCTCTGAACAGCTTAAATAATATGTTTTATCTGTCATATAAATTGTCAAGTTACCTTCAAAATCAAAAAATAATAGATGTGGCTCATTAGATTCAAACCAAGTGTATTGGTGTGAATATCAATATAGTTATTCATGTGTGTGCATAGTTTGTGGCTGAATTCTGGGACTTCTACATGCCCCCCTCCCCCCTATCTCTCCCCTGAAGAAATATGAAAAAAACTGCAACTTTGCAATTCTTTTATGCTATGAAAGTAACTCATAGAATTATGGAATCTGCAGGAGACAGCCCTGCCAAAGAGCAAGTACGAAGAAGATGTGTACATTAACAACCATACAACTGTTTGGGGTTCATGGTGGAATAACCACCACCAGTGGGGATACAAGTGCTGCAAACAGGTAATTCGAAATAGCTATTGTACGGGCTCTGCTGGAATTGAAGCGGCTGAAGCTGCAGCAGATCTTATGAAGGCAAATATTGCTCGTAAAGAGGCCGTGGAAGGTTAACGTTTTTTTATCCTTTATGTATACACACTTTGTAGTCGGAAAATAACTTATTGATAGAGAAGAATCGCAAGTAAAAGGAGCAAGAGTCCACCTAAGGGATAACAAGAAGTTAATAGTTTTTCATTTCAAAACTCACTTTACTAGATGAAAGTGTTGGTTCAATATTTGTGCAACTCCAGTTTATTATTAGTTGGATCTGAAAGGATTTAGTTTTGATTTACACTGTTTATGGTCGTATAAGGTTTGATTAGCTGTTATATCTATAGAGTTCTGCTAGCGACAAAACATAAAGATCTTTGTTGCGAGTAGAAATAATGGCACAATATGTAAATAAGTGCAGATACATGGATTAATATGTTGATGTATGACGAGGTTTGTCTCAAGTATAAATCTAATTTTTTGTGTTTGTGGGATTTTAGTTAACCTACTCGTCTTGTTGCTAGGTTTCCTAATTTTTGTGATGTTTTATATTTAGAAGATCTTTCTACTGAGTTTCAAATTTCTAATACATATAATGTTTGAAAAGCTGACTAGAATTTTGATACACTTGCATTTTGTACTGACATGTGGTCTTATGGAAGCAGATGTATCAGCTCCAACCGAGCGGAAGCAACTTGCTACTTGGGGAACTGATATTCCAGATGATCTGCTTCTGGACCAAGGAAAACTAGCGGAAGCACTTAAGAAGGTATTTTTACCCCTTCAAAAAATCATGTTCTGGTGGAAGTATTGGTTGGTTAAGGGGTTAAATACACTTTTCTCCATTCTACTAGGGGTCTTTTTACAAATGCATTATCGAACTGATTTTTTTTTTCATTCGACTCACTGAACAACAAATATTTGACAAACCGTTACAAATTTTGTTAAATTGTTTGACTTTGGACGGAAAAATTACATGAGATGCCATGTAAGAGAGAAAACGTAGATGTCAGACATTTTTCTTTGTGGCATGCCTACATGGAAACTTGTATAAATTTAATGATAAATTAATCAAAATCAAGTAAGATAATCCATTCAAAATAAAACTATAATAAAAATAATTTTTTTAAAATTTATTTTAATCATTAATATTTGTTTGGTATGGTAAAACTTTGGTATTATAGCATACAAAAAAATATTTTTTTTCTCAGTATGGTACAATTTTAAATAAATTATACAAATTACACTTAAATATGTAATTTTCTTTTAATTTAAATAACTCATTAAATTCATTAATTTAATTTAATTAACATCTCTTCAGATAAAACTAAAATTAGTAATATAACATATAAATGTCTGACATGTTATATTACTAATTTTGTCATAATACCCCCAACATTAATAATGAAAATTGTTATTATTTTTTTCTTTGACAAATTTGTCTTTTATTGTATTCAGATATATTACATATATTATTAAAATAAGAGAAATTTTGATAAATTTTGAATTTGAGTAATGTCTTTACCATTATTCATAAGTATTTTCATAATCAGCACAAATTAAAAATTAAAATCCATAAAATTAAATTCAAACTTCAAAAATATAACTACAATTTTGAAAATTAATTATTATTTTTATTTTTGAAAATTAATATAATTATTATTTATATTATGAAATCATTAAATCGGGAAAATGGAGAAAACAGACCCATATGCAGCCACCAAAAATAGGAAAACTACATCAGATCAAACTAGGACAATAGCACCAATCAGTCGAAAATCAAAGCAAGAAATCGTTAGATCCCCAAACCGTACTGAAGTGGAACTGGCAATCCTAGAATCCAACCAAATTATTGCAAGAAACCAATCAATTCACCAGCAGAAGCGGAACGGCAGGATCAAAACCCAGAATTCAGTCAAAACAAATAACATCACACAAAAATCATATTGTAACATCAACGAAGGCAAAGCATATATGATTTTCAATGAACAACCATGCGGGTTAGATCGAAACATAAGCTTTAAATTTTTTAGTATATTACAAATTAAAAGAAAAGCTAAAAAAGAAATTAAAAAAAAATCATTCATTGATGATCTACACATTATCCACCACCAGATCCGATCAGTCTATTAATCAGTAGGTAGTCCGGTCCAAATTGAATGTTTCTCGTGTGACTTTTTTTGTATCTAACCGATTCGCTATTCCTCCCGGCAGTTGCAGCAACGTTCATGTGTCCCCAATAACAAAACTATTTTCGCATTCTTAACCAACAACAAGAAGTCAATACTCTTTACTCAAAATCATTTATCCATCAGATCTGATCAGATTTACCATAAAATAACTGAAATACAGATATATCAACATAGATTTATATATATATAACTGAAATCGAAAATCGATCTATCTTTGCCTCATGGAATAGGAGGAAGATGAACGTACTGTTAAAATCAGTAATAGTAACATCATCATCATACTATATATAAAAGTAGAATACAGTTAATTGTAATTGCTTAATTTTCCTCCCCAAAACACAAAACAATTCCCTCCAAAACAAAACACTTTCCCCCTTCACTTTTCTCCCAAAAAATCACATTATCCTTTTACCCTTTTTTTTTTAAAAAAAACTCTTCATTATCTCCTTCTTTAATGCTATTTATCATCTTCAATAACAAAAATAAAACTCTTCATTATCTCAAAATGATTCAAAATTATGTTAATGCGTTGGATCACTCTAATTAATTGAGAATTTTATATGTATAATATATATAACCATGTATTTCCTCTTGATCAGGACCAAAATGAGTTTTTTTCCCACAATAATTTCACATGCAAGTTTCTTGGTTTAGCCTTAATATATATGAAGCCAACTTAAATATTAATCTTAGTATAAATAAAAATTAAGAATAAATTTTGATACAATCATGCCGATTAATTAAAATTTTATTGTAAACATAATATATGAGAATATTATTATTAAATTTTTATTGTAAACATAATATATGAGAATATTATTATTATTAGTTTTTTGTACGTCCTCTTTTTCTACGTATCTAAATATCAGATTATCTTTTTATTTTGAAAACCAAAAATCAGATTATCTTCTAATTCGATCCAAAACAAAACACGTATAAATCCAAAAATCAGATTATCTTTTTATTTTGAAATCCAAAAATCAGATTATCTTCTTATTTTGAATCAACCTGAAAGGATATATTCTATGTATACATATATGATGATTGGATCCAATCTGACTACCATCTTATATTTTCTTCTTCTTCTATTGACATTTATTAAAAAATTACAGTGTCTTTTACTATCTATGGCTCGAAGAGAGTGGACTTCATTTCTTCCATAACTCCAGACAGACATGATTGGAGGTTGAAAATTCGAATAATCCGTCTGTGGACTATCCCAAATTTTGTGAATCCTAAACAGATCAATACGATTGAGATGATATTACTCGATGAAAAGGTATCATTATTTATTATCTTTCATATACTAAGTATAACTCAAAAATTTTCCCCTTTATTTTTTAAAATAATCATATTTATTTAATCATTTTTGTTCCTCTCTTCATAACAGTGTAACAGAATCCATGCTTCAGTCAATAGTACTTTACTAAGAAGGTTCAAAGAAATTCTGATAGAGGGTGTTGGATATTGTATGACATTTTATTGTTGGTTACAACAGTGCCAAATTTAAATCCACCCGTCATAAGTTTAAGTTAAATTTTATGGCAACAACTGATGTATCTCCTCCAATAGAGTTGAATATCCCCAAGGAAGGTTTCTTATTTGTTTCTTTTGCTGATTTAAGCTCGAATATGGATGAGTCGTATCTTATTGGTATGATCGTGATATTATTCGGCCTTAGATTTTATTTTTAACTCAGTTTTTTATTTGCAAGTGTCTGATCCTTTTTTTGTTTTAGATGTTATTGGGGAGATTGTAGAAACTGGTGATCTTATTCATAGTTCAAGAATGAAAAAATCACTAAGAGAGTTGATGTTGTCTTGGAAGATGCAGAGTTAGCATATTATTTTTGCAGTAAATATTTTTAAATTGCATATACTATTTTGCTAATATTTTATTCTGTCTGTTTATTCTTTATTTCCAGAAAGGATCAGTTGGTTTGTACATTGTGGGGTAATTTTGCTGAAGAATTATGTTCTTATTTAAAAGAAATTATTCAGGGACCTAACATACTGGTACTTCAATCATGTAGAGTTAAGGAGCACCAAGGTATATACCCCGTTTTTTTTTGTTAAAGTATTATATTTGAGATTCTTATATGTACAATACGAATCAGAAATATATTTGCACTATTACTTTGTTATCGTCTGTTTGTAAAAGTTATAACGTGTGTTATGTGTCAACCATTACAATGTTAGAAACTAGAAAGATTCCAATAAAAATTGTTGTAGTGCTCCAATCAAGTGTGGCTACTTAAATTTGTTGTCTGAAGTTATTAACGTGCCTATGATATAGGTGTTATTAGCAAACTTTCAGCAACAAATTTGTTAGTTTATAAATTTGTTATTAGCAATTTTTTTTTAATTTGTAAAATATTTTGATAAATAATAATAAACTATAGAGAGAACTCTAGGTTGTACTATAATTTGAATGGGTACATGTAGTGAAAATAGTCCAAGGCTGAAGCAGCATTTATAAAATTCATATGTTTCCAAATTCATAAAATTTCCCCCCCCCCCCCCACCCTTCCTCGATTCAGAAATTTAAGTTGGTTGGCAGTGGACATGATATGTTTAGCCGCTCTTGAAAAAAGTGCTCACATATGATTAAACCAATGTCAATTTACAGGCTTCACATTGTTATACCCCAGGCCGTCACTTTACAGGCTTCACATTGTTATTCACATTTCAATCATAAATTAATAGCAATGAATTTGAAGGGGAAAAAAACATAATGAAACTATAAGTTTGATGATCAATAGCATTGACAAATGAGGGAAAACTTAATTTGTTACCCGGTGACCGAAATAGCTGCTATGGAGAAGGAGGAGAGCTCTAAGGAGCGGACGAGAGCGGAAGCTTCCATGTTCATTCACTCTCAGATTCACTGTATATGATTATGTATACATACATAAAATGTATGCATAATCTGAATATGATAAAGGAAAATAAAAGGGGAGTGTTTTTGAACTGCTTATGTTATAATGATCATGTTATCTTTGTCCTTTTTTTAAAATTATCTTTGTGGTAACTTCTTGACCTTAAACTAATTATATTGTGTTGACAACATCAGGCAAGGTGAGAGTGTCAAATGCTTACTTTGGTTCAAGAATGCTGATCAACCCGACAACTAAGGAAGGCATCGACTTCAAAAATAAGTAAAACCTTATAAGTTGTCTATTAATTAATGTTTATAATGATTTTTTTTTTAATCTAACAATTAAATGTTATAGACTTGTGAGTATTGAAGAATTTCAATCCCAAAGGGTTAGCCAATTGTCTAGACCATCTACCTATTCCCTTGCTGATGATTTTTTGGTTCTCACAGAGAAGAGGACAATTGATGAGATTCTAGAAAGCAAAAAGGTAGTTATAATCGATTTTTTTTAATGTTCAAATACGTGATTACTAAATTGTTAATAATAAGTTGTCCGCACTATATGCCAACTCATAGTTCTAAAGATCGGCTGGTTCCTTGGTATTTTTTGGTAACTTTTCTCTTTCTTTCCAAGGCTATGCACCTATAGAACAATCTGTTATGTTTTGTTCGTTTTCTATTTTGTTATTGTTTTGCGCTGCATTGTTAATCTCTAACAAACTTCCCTAAATCCAGATCCTTACCCTATAATTTACTCTGATGCACACTGAAAATAGAGGGGAAAAGTAAACAATTACAGAAGTACTTCTTTAGGTAAGAAATTAAATACTTGGAGGAAGTAGAGGAACTTTAAAGGATGGGGGGATGAAAAGCAGAAATTTGAGCTTTGGAACTAAATTTTTTTTTATCCATCGGAGTGAGTATGTACAGACAATAAATCAGGATACATTTTGACAATTTGAACTGAGCCAGCTTGCTCTCTTAAAGTAGAGCAAAAGCTTGGTAAATCCGCAACAGCTCCACAAACAATCTAAAAATCCAGATAATTCCCCATTACCTGTACATTAAATTCAGAACCCCCAAAAATTAATCCTAAAGCTACTTTTTCATCTGGCATACTTTCTTCTTCTATGAGATGATACACTATCTGATTCTACTCATACCTCAGATCAGTCGCTTTGGATGAAGGCTTTGACACTCGAACACTGTACAACCCGATTTGAATAAAGGAAAAAAGGTGTTTACTGCACTTTGAATGAAGGAAAAGGACACCAACAGTTCATGTGCTTAATTTGTCTATATATTTTACCACCACTACGAACTTTAATACCAAGTCACGTCATTTCATCCAACCTTGACCATTTATACAATCTTAATTAATTATTAATATAGTGTAATGATAGTTTTATATGCCTCCCATTTTAGTATATATATATGCTGAGCAGTTTAGATTATTTAAAAACATTGGTGTTGTTTATATATATATATATATATATATAGGATTTCTTTCTGAAGCGAACTAGAGGAACGGTCTAGGAACGAACTGGTGGAAAAACACGCGTGATCAGCCGTCTTAAAAAAAACACGCGGGTTATAGGCTTGTTGGGTGGGTTGTAAAATGGGTCAAATTAATATTGCTAACCGTCCATCTCTCTCACTACGAACCTGTCCATCTCTCTCTCACTACACGCGGGTTATGAACCATCGATTTCTCTCTCTAACCCATCCATCTCTCTCTCACTACGAACCTGTAGCACACGGAAGGTGAAGATTCCTACAAAGCTCCGGCCAACGGAAGGTAATGCTTTCTAATTTTTGTTTGTCGCGAAAGAAATCTAGGGTTTGTTCTTTATGAGTTTTCTTCACGGGTTATTAGAGATTTTGTTGTATCTTCCCCAAATTGAATTGTTCATTGTTTAGCCAGCCTTCGAATTTGAGTGGGTTTCTTTAATTTGGCTTTCAATAAGATGATTCCCAATTTTGTGTAATTTTTGATCCTTTTTCCCCTATGTTTGATTTCTCCTTGTATATATATCTTAATATATGTTGTATTTTGGTTTTTTTTAATTTATCTCTATTCAAATTCAGAACTGCCATCAATACATTATTACTCTGGTTTAAAGTCTAGACATATTCTGAATATTTTCCGGTTAATTTTTCTGAACTAAAATTTCCCCCCTCTTTTGCTACCACCCTGACTGAATGCAAGTGTAAAGCTGTTCATTTTATTTGGGAATATAAAGAGCAGAAAGTATTTTTCATCTTGCTGATGGAGCTTCAGGGTGGGTCACAGCATAGTTGTGGGTTAGATTAGATATACAGCACAGTAATAGAATAATCCTTATCTTTAGATACCATTTAGTAATTTTTCTTTTTTTATTGCTTTGTTTGAACTCTTTTCTTGGTCATGTTGACCCTTTCCGTCCCGTGTCTGCATCAAGGGAGGAATTGCAGCTCCTGAATTGTAAATAATTGTACCTGCAATTGTTGTGCAAATAATAAAATGAAAAAAAAAGAAGAGAATTATTGTCATGAATTTGTCTGACCAGTATGCCATATTTGCTGTTTCTGAATGAGCTAAAGTTCTTAGTGGAGTATTATAATTTGGTTGTGTGATGTGAATTGGAATATCAGTTACACCACATAATAAGAGGAATCATGTTGTTCAGTATAGTACCAATAATTGATACTTTGGGAGTGGTTTGGAGAATCTCCTTGTTGTGGTAGTGATATTTCTCCACTTGTTTGAAGATTTTGCTTTCATTGTGTTCTGGTCCTTCTGGAAGAAGTTGTTCTGGTTTTGAAAATGCTCCAAATTATGTTTTTTTATGTTTCATTTTATTAAAACAAGAACTTTTATCTATTTTTTAGGCTGGCCCGTTTTACATATAGATGAAAGACTGGAGCTTAATTGTTGCATAAGAAGTAAGAACTAATTTTTATCTAACTTTATGCTGCATAATTAAAATTTACAGTATTATATGATTATTATAATTCCTGAAGTAGAAAGCAAAGTAATTGTTGACCTTAACAGACAAAGCAAAGTAAGTTTAATTTGTATGCAGAAGTAATTGTTGAGTTCTTTCAATGGAGTTGTGAATGGGCTAATCAGAATCTAAGGTCATATTTGTAAAAGACTATCAGAATCTAAGGTCATATTTTTAAAAAACTGGAACTTTGAACCCCACAACCCCTATTGTCAACCACTTCTTAAGTTAGTTCCATACTGGTCTGTTTGGTTTATTTAGGCACTATGTCAAAGTTTCTGATTTGGAGTTTCCATGTATGGACAAGAATTTATGTTTACCCATAATTTATGTTTACCAAGTTATTAAAACCATAGTCAGAGTAGGATCTCTCTCCTGCTCAACCTTTGCCATAAACACGCATTTGGTGATCCATGAATATCTGGGTTCTAAATAATCCAACTCTTATTGCTATATTTTGATGAAACATTGAGTTATACACATTTTGTAGTTGAACTGAACCATTCTTTTACCAATGTTTACCTTGTTTTTCAGCTCGGTTTTCCCCTGATGACAAGTATTCAAGGCAAAGAGTTCTTCTAAAGAAACGGTTTGGATTGCTTCCGACCCAGAAGCCACCACAGAAGTACTAATGCTACTTTTGGGAGTGTGTAGAATAGGAAGTGTGATGGACTGTATTGTTGTTTCTGTAGGTATTTAGCTAACACAAGTTGTTTAACTTGTGACAGGAGCAATAGTGAAAGTAGGTCACTACTTGTTAGTTTTGAAACTGTAATGAATCTAGATATGGAAAGACTTCTTAACCTTAATTTTGCACTATTGTTAGTACATTGAAATCTATATGGATTCAACTGAATGATTTTTCAAAGAATTGGCTCCTACTTTGAACTAACTTGAATTTTACTTGCAACTGTTTTTAAGCTCCTACTTATATTCTAGTAGTACTTTTTTCTTGGACTTTTCTTCTTTGGTTGCTTACATAATTTTCCTTTGGTAACATGTGGAGAACAGAGTACTCTGTTTCTGTTTCCATGTCAATATTGTTGGGCATGTGAGAATCAAAAGAAATGGTTTTGCTTCCTTCATCTCTGTTTTTATCCTTTTGTCTTACTATTTGTTTCACTTTTCTCTGTTTTCTCGCCTCACTTGTGATTTTTTGTCCTTTGACAAAAAGTTAAAACATAATCTGCAGTATCAATTTCAGCTTTAAAGTTGCGACAATGCTGCAGAATATGTACCCATTACTTGATCAGTCACTTGCTAAGCTCCCTCCAAAATCGAAAGCGGACGCACTGGCTGCATGCCGGGACAATTTTGATAGTGAGGTGGATAACCTGAAGCAGGCCTTGGGTTTCATCGAAAGAAATGATGCTGGCAGCCTCAACTCGTATTTGTCGGCCGCAGTGAGTATCACTGACTGCACTGAGGCGTTCAATCAGTTTGGCGCTGTTTTGCCTCCGCTCGTGGCCAAGACTTCTGATATCTTGAGCAGGCAAGTTAGCAACTGCTTGGCAACCCATATGAGAAAAACTCATACAGAACAAACCCTAGATTTCTTTCAAATCAAACATAAATTACAAAATTACAAAATTAAGTAGGAATCTTTACCTTTCCGTTTGCAACATGTTCTCTTTGTAGGAATCTTTACCTTCCGATTTGCAACAGGTTCACTTTGAGAGAGAGAGAGAGAGAGGGAAGAGTTAGACAGAGAGCGGATGGTTCACTTTGTGAGAGAGAGAGAGAGGGACGAGTTAGAGAGAGAGAGAGCGGATGGTTGAATGATCTGATCTCAAATGGATTCTCCATTTCTTCTTAATTTGACCCATCTTTGACCCGCATTTTTTTTGTTTTCGCGTGTTTTTTGCCTCACCCCGTTGCTTGAGTTCGCTTTTGAAAGTAACCGTGTATATATATATATATATATATATATATATATATCAATGCTTATAAGATGTCTTTATTTATTTCAAGAGCCAACACATTATATTGAAATTAATTAGGAAGTTGATGTCATAAACAAGGTTGATTTTTGAATAATATAACTATTATTTTTTTTATTACTTTTATGCTACATAGCTTTTATTCTTATTATAAAAAGCTTTTATTCTTATATAATCATTCATCTTCTTTTTTTGAATGTATCAGAATTCTTTTTCTGATGAGACAGATGGTATCTCCCCAAATAAAACACTTTCAAAGAGAACTTTTAATAATGAAATTGTGGAATTAAGTGATCTGGGTGATGATCTGACCTCACAACTTTCAGCCAACAAGATGAGGAAGAATATCAAAATTGAGAAGGAGTAATCAGAATAATTTTTGAAGCTACAGTTATGGGATTTTTTTATGTGTTTATCTTAATGGTGATTAATTGTTTTTAATGAATCTCTTTGGTTTTAAAGAATCTATTGACGAATAATGGTTGTAATGAATCTTTTTGATCAATTAAGGTAGTTTTTGCATCCTGAATTTTTTAATGATCAATTGATGTTATCATCCATAAAAAAAGGGGTCAGGATAATATGGTGTGAGTTGGGAACCGTCCAAATTTATATCTTTTTCAAAGTTAAAATATATATGTGTTTTTTTCCTTTCCAAAATATATAGTTATAAATTCGACTTTCAAATGTCAATTTAAGATAATTTTAATTAGTGTGATTCATTTACTTATTGAAAACAATAAATTTTATATATAATATAATATTTTGATAGTTAATCTTCATAATAATATTATCTAAAATTAAATTAATTCCATATTAAAGAAATATCTTAAATATACCTTAAAAGTTAATATTATAATTTAGAACGAATAAATTAATTTAATGATTTGGTCTTTATTAAAAAGGTGGACATTACAAAAAAAGAGAAATTTTGGATATCTAATAACATATAACAAAATGAGGAGCCAATGTGTCCAATGGTTCACAGAGGCACAATATCATTTTTTGTGTTCAAGATTTAGAATTATATTAGATAAAGAGTCTGCAATCCGTGAAAGAGAGCATCTCGAATGAGGAAATAGAAGTCATTACCATTATTTTTTAAGAGTAACAGTCCCCTGCATCTGAAGTATTACTTTAATTACTAAAATCTAAGGGGTTTATAATACTAATTTCAAAAAAAATAATTTTGGATATCTAATAATTTTTGTTGTATGTATACTCCATCCGTTATACATTATTAAATTATTATTGTCTTTGTAGTAAGGATTAATTTGTCATTTCCATCTCACAGAATAATTCATTTCATTTCATTATCTCCACTACACACTAACAAACAAACTCTTATTTTGACATAACATTCGCCATTCCCATCCGCCTGAACTCTGTTGTGCTTTCTTTGTTTTATTCTTGGTTTGGAGCTATTAGATGATGGTTGAAGCAACTACTAATATGAGTCATACTAGGTAGTAATAATTTACTATACCGAACTTTAATTTGAAATGATTGAATAGTTCATTTATTTTTTCTGTCAGATTTGATTTTAACTGATTATTTAACAATATGAGTAATTTAATAGATATTGGAAGCAGATCATCAAGTTTTGCAGCAAGGGCAAGATTCATTGAAACAGTCACCCTGGTGATCTGCACCATATTGACTAGAGGATCAACTTTGGCAATCATTCTTTGCTTGAGGCGTTTCACAACTTTCTTGACATTCTCTTCATGTTATTTTTGACGATGATTGAAAGACTTCCACTCTGATCTGACATTCCCAAGATAGGTAACAAAGTACAATGTGAAGGAAATGGAAAGTACAACAAAGATAACAATAATCCAGCGGAAGTTGACAAAGTAATCCACCAAGATCTTCTTTCTATTGGGACGAAAGGGGGCCTCAAGATCTGACATTGTGCGAGACAAAGATGACTATTTTGCTGTGAAATGAAACAGAAAGTAGTGAGCTAACATAAATTACATTTATTTTACACTTGAGTTGACATATGACTACTTTAATAGTTCTGAACATATTCTTTATCAACAGGAATGAATCTTACTCTTTTTGGGTTTTGAAGCATTATTAGCGAATATTTGTTTTTAAGTGCAAACTAAAATAGTATTATATTTCCTTTAATTATCTTGGAGAATATTTATATTTATTGATCTATGTTTGGATGACCAAAATAAATTATACTTTGGTAGGTATTGGAACAAGATGCGGAATTGAACTTTGTTATCCATATAATCTATATCAACAGGAATGGATCAATATTAGTCTTTTTTGGTTCTGAAACATTATTCGCCAACATTTGTTTTGTTAAATACAAACTAAAATAGTAACATGTTTACTTTAATGATATTGGAGAATATTTATATTACTTGATCCATGTTTGGATGGTCGGAACGATTTCTAAAATCTTATAACATGAAATAAAATGAATAAAGTATTTTAATTTGATACTCTAAAAGATTTTTATATGCAATTATTTTGCTTATCTTATTAGTCAAGTGAAATAGTTTAATTTTAATTCCTGTGCATCGCACGGGTTCAATCACTAGTTAGTATCAGTAGTAACAAATAGTGACAGAAGATCAATGAATCAATCAAAATCACAGTAACATTATAGAAGTATAAGAATAGAATCATGTCAGATCTGGCGTTAATCAAATTAAATCGGACCGAATCCGATTTCTGCAAACTAACAGACCTTCGAATTGGTGATGGCGCCGAACTGAGAAAACGCCTCTTCTAGAGATTGATCGGTGGTGGGGAATGGCGGAAGAGGAGGTGGTGTCGGAGGTACAAAAGGGTATAGCGGTGGCAGCGGCGGCGGCAGGTGGAACGGTGGGGGAGGAACGTGGTGGTATCACGATGCAGGATATGGAGGGGAAAGGAGAAAGAGAGATGTTATACTGAATTTGGATTATTAATTTATTTATTTAATTTAATTATTGGTTATATATATTAATTTGATTTATATCTTGTTTAACTATTTGTTATAGAATTGAGTATAATTTAATTTAATTAGTTATCCAACTCAGTTTATCTCTCCTTGTCAGCATATCTCTCTCCTTGTCAGCATAGGACACAGATTTGCCGTTAATATTTTAACAGAGTAGACGATTTTTTGAATTTTTGTAAAAAAATTACACTACAATGAGTTGACTGTAAAAAAATTCAGTCCAATGATGTATTTGTAAACCGAGGTCGAGTAGAGTGGGGAAAAGCATATTTAACCCGTTGGTTAAGATGACATCTTTGTTTTCCATAGTTTAAACTTGCTTTTGCTTGGATACTTATCTCATCTTTTACAAAAATAAATATGTTATTGATACTTTAGAAGAAATTTAGAGCAAATAAATCTTAACTTGCAGTAATATTAGGACAGTTTATAACAGCGAACCACCCTTTCTTCTATGAACAATGCTACTATCACATAATAAGTGTCACATAAAGCTCACATACTGTCTGGGTGGCATCCATTGATTTGTTGTTGATATGGTCCACTTAACTCAACAACAAATCTATGGGTGCCACCTATACATTATGTGAGCTTTATGTGACATTATTATGTGATAGTAGCATTATTTTTCTTCTATTTATATAAAACTTGATCAAAGTACATTGTGTTATCGATTTGGTCTATCTGCTGAACTCTGATGTAGAATGATGTATATATTTGAATTGGAAATCTGGCCCTGTGACTGAATTGGAATTCTGAACAGGAGGATGAAAGAGTGAGAAAGATTAAAGGAAACGAAAATATAATGTCAAGTGGAATGATGAGGGAGGTCTTCTCCTACTCGAAAATGTGACAAAATTTAAGTGATGAAGTGTGTTTTTTACCTTGCTGCTATATTTCTCACCCTCTAATTACAGGTTACTGCTGAGACTGCTGAGAATATGGAGGCGTACAGGATGAAGAAGATCCATCATGATGATCCAATGAAAGACTTCCTTTAATTGTGTGGTTATAAAGCTTCTGTAACTTGGTGTTAATGAAACTCTCATCATCATTAATAATTCATTAATAATTCTGGCAACATGTTTCTTATAACGACTACGCCTTAGGCATGTCTGCAAAATCAATCACACAAATTTTGTTTATGACAAACACTTCAAATTATATTCTACGAACAGTTAAACAAATAACGAGTCAAATTAATAAAATAAAATAAAAAGAAACACTAAAAGGGTTTTAAAAAAAAAATTAGCAAATGAACTTACGATTCCAATAAATCATTGAACAAAAGTTTATCTCACCCTCAAATTGGATCGATGTACAAATTTCTGATGAGACAAGTTTTGAAAGAATATATTTAGTGTACTCCAATATCTCATCATTATAATAAGAAAAAATGTATATATAAATTCTGTAGGTAGTAAATGAGAAATAGTAGAGAGGAGAAATAGAGATGTTAAATGGTAGGTATCATATTTATAATTCATTCAAATGTCGATTGAAATGTGTATCATGAAAGCTGTTGGGGTAAAAAAAAATACGAATTTGATGACCCTTTTGCTTTGCATGTTTAGTCTACATCCAATTTAGCTTTACATGTTTAGTTTAGTGTATATATATAATTAATTAGTTGATTTGCTTACTACTGCATAAGAAAGTTGGTAGATGTTAACGCCAAGTTTTGCCGGCGCGTCCAATCACCAACTCCACGCGCTCAGACCTGCACAATAACACGTCAACAACGAAGCTTGACGGCTGGTGCCGCCGGGTGATAGCTCCGGTGTGAGAATAAGTACAGGCTGGTCACAAGGTTAACAATGGAGGCAATAGTGTATAGTGCTCAAGGGAATATTAATAATGATTACCTGTTAACATTAGGTTAAGCCTTGTATTTATAGTCACTCTCACCACCTCTAGAGCCCATGTCCCAGTCAAGTTAGGACTCCTAAATATGGCAGTTACCATTGTTTGGGTCCAACGCAATCTCTTTTGAAAGTACAAGTTGGTGGTTATCCAACCACTTGTCTTATAAGAGTTGGTATTGAGATAGGATTATGGTTAAAACCCTTAATCCTTTAGACTCCTTGTTGCTCCGGGCTCCATCCGAGAAATAACCTTCGGTATGGGCCTTACAAAGTGGTCTGGACCCCGTCCCGAAGGGCTCGGTAGTCCGATCCCGATCGTTACCTATGCGGTCTAGACTCCGGCTCGAAGGGCTTGGTAGTCTGATCCCGATCATCATTATGTTGGTCTGGGCCCCGGTCTCGTGGGACTAAGATACCCGATCCGGATAATACTAGTTGGGTCTGGGTACTGGCCCAAAGAGCTCAGATACCCGATCCCGAACTCTGCTACCCCAATCCTGGCTTCGGCCCCTTGGGCCCGGTAAGCTTCTCTCGGCCCAGGCCTTCTGTCCATGTAGGGGTCGGTGGATTATACCCGATCATTGCCCCCCAGTCTCTCATTATAACAAGCCTTTAATAGGATATTTAATGAGAGATTTAAAGAGATGCCTAGGTAATCCAACCGACCTAGTTAATGCGGTACACGATACACAAGAAAGGAACGGCCCAACGTCATTATTAGCCGCCTGTTGAGATTCGTGCAGCATCAGTATAAATATCTTCCCCCCTACAACACCCATTTTTTACGAACTCTCTTTGCCTAAGCTAAATTCAAAACTCATTTTCCGGCGAGTACGATTTCCGTCGAGAGGTTTCTTGTTCTCCGACCAGTCCTTTTACCACTCAAATCACCTCACTTTCACCGATTTTTCACTCTAATGGCTGACTCCGGCACTCTTCCCGCTGCTTCCACCTCCGACCTGAACTCCACCGTTGAGGTCACTCCAACTTCCGCCGAAATGGCCGCCATTGTCACCATCGCCAGCACCGATTTGGTGCCGGTTGACCTACCGGAAGCTCCCACCGGAGACTCTGCTGAAGGAACCGAGACACAGATCCGGTCTGTCTACCGTTCTGAGATGGAGTATTCTCATGTCAACACTGTGTCCACCATTACTCCGTCTCAGATTTCTGATGTTCGGACCCTCTTCAACATCCCACAAGAGTACAGTCTTCGGGTACCCAGGGCTGAAGAGAGGATGTTCTGGCGGCCCGAAAGCAAATGGGTGGCCATCCCCACTTACGCCCCGCGGTACGGCATCCGCTTCCCTCTTCACGAGTTTATCGTGTCATTTCTCTACTTCGTGGGGATCGGGTTCGCACAACTTGTGCCGAACTCGTACATCCACTTGATAAGCTTTATAGCTATCTGTCAAGAACTAGGGATTACCCCTGGTCTTGACTTTTTCTTCGTCTTATTTTCGGTCGGCAAATCCAAGGAGCCCGGTTTCCGACAACTAAACCGTATCTCCGGCCGAGCCACCTTTGCCAAGACTCCCTCGAGCAACAAAGGTTGGCACAATCAGTGGATCTTCGTCAAAGGGACCGACCTTCAACTTCTCCCGAACTGGGCCTCACCCGAAGATCCGATCGTGAAAGTGACCACCTTCCCCACAGACCGAAGGGAGGAGTTCCGATCCTTCTACCAGAAGGTGAAGGAAACGATGTGGAGCCTGGACACCTTTGCCGACGAGGCCTGGCTATACAGGCACGGATGTGAGTATTCTATCTTGACCTCTTTTCTTTCTGAGCATTGGTTTCTGACTTGTTTTTCTGATTTTCTGGAGTATCTACTTGTTTCTGCAGTGACAATCTTCAAGCCGAAGGGCGCCGATGAGTCTCTTACCCCCCTCCCCGTTCGGTCCGGCCCTATACTTCTACCTCTCGGGGACGATGCGGCCGAAGGGGAGACTATCCCGATTTCTGAGCTCTCGGTTGACTCTTCTCATGCCGCTCCGAAGAATGTCATGAAGATGACTGCAGCCGAAAAGGTGGCCCAGCTGAGGAAAGGCAAGAAGAGGGCCCTTCCGAAGGGCTCCTCTAAAACATCTCTTCCGAAGCAGGCTGTCCCGAAGCTGACTCTTGTTCTTGAGGATCCCAAGGGGACCGAGGGGGAAACTCTGAGGCCTCGCCTCAAGAAACAAAAGTTGGTTAATGAGCCCGACCTCCAGATGGTCGAGGTTCAGCCGGACGCTGCTCCGCAGACTCCTGTGGTCCAGCCTCCTGCTGAGGTCGGGCCCTCTGCCGCCTCCGGCCCTGCTACCCAAGCGGATCCTTCTGACGTGTCTCCGACCCAATCCTTTTGGCCGAAGAGTCCGTCAGAAGCTTTCCCTTTTGATCGCTTGGATTACTTCAAGCTTCCTGCTGATGATGCCCGGTTCAAAGGGTATTCGGCCGAAGCCTTGATGGTGGCGTACATTAAAGCCCAGAGTCAGGTATTCCCGAAAGCTTTAGCCCGAATTTATTGAATGTCTGTCTGGCCATTATTGAACTGTTTATTTTTCCTTGATGCAGGCTAACGCCATTCTGGCCCGAGCAATTCCTCCTGTTGTCAAGGCCACCCGGAAAGAGGTTCAGCTTCGAGCCGACGTGGAACTGCTTGAGGGGGATGTTCGGGGGTTGTCGGCTGATTTAACCAAGGAAAGGGAAAATCATGCCGAAACCCGCAATAAGGTGACCTTCGCCGAACGTCAGGCCAACGAACACCAGAGGCTCCATCATAATCTGCAGAAGGAGTTCGTTGCGCTCGACGGATACAATAAACAGCTCATCGAGGAGAGGGCTCTTCTGAAGGAGAAAGATCTTGATCAGCAGAATGCGCTTCTGATCCTCCAGAGCCAAGTTTCTGAAATGCACGCCAGCCACTTGGTGCTGATGAAGGAGAACACAGCTCTGGGGGCAGGATGTGCCGAGGCCAAGCAGCAGGGTGCGAGGGAGTATCAAGAATCGGCTGAGCTCCGCGATACCATCATGGGCCAATTTGCCGAAGGCTATGGGGCTCATAAGGAGCGGGCTCAGGCGAAGATGAAGGCTGCTGGGCTCGATCCTGCTATCTTGGACTCCTCTGATGATGAGTCCGATGCCGATGATGATGCTGATGGCGATGGTCCCCATCCTTAGTTTATAACTTGTATTTTTAAATTTTGTCTCTCTTTCTTTTGTAACTTTGCCCGATCGGATCTGCGTGTAACTTTTTCCGATCAGTTCAAGTTGTTTTGTAACTATTCTGATCGGATTTGTTCATCGCTAGTCCGAGGGTTTTGTAAAGTTGTAGAATTTGAATGAAGATAACAAAAAAGTTTTGCCAAGAGTAATCCACTTTATTTTATTAATGTATAAAGCAGCTTACATAAGCGAAAGTAAATTACATGACTTTTACTGATAATATTTTCTAAGTCTTCCAGCATGCCATGTATTTTTTACCTCCGTACCGTCTAACGTCCGAAGCCGATAAGTACCCGGCTTCGGCACTTCAGTTACTTCATAAGGTCCCTCCCAGTGCGGCATTAACTTGCCTGTGTTCTGGGGGGTTGATGCCTCTGCTTCCCGAAGAACCAGGTCCCCGACCTCAAACCTCCTTTGCTTCACATTCTGATTGTAATGTCGGGCTGTTCTCTTCTGGTATATAGCTAGCCTTATCGATGCTGAATCCCGAACCTCATCCAACAGATCCAAATTTAATCGTAGACCATCATCATTGTATAACTCTTGGTACTGGCTGATTCGAAGTGTTGGTGATCCGATCTCAACGGGTATCAGTGCATCAGTTCCATAGGCTAATCTGAACGGTGAGTCACCTGTAGTGGTCCTCGGGTTAGTCCGATACGCCCAAAGGACACTGAGCAACTCTTCGGGCCATCTTCCCTTTAGTTCATCCAACCTTCTCTTAATTCCTGTGAGCAGGATCCTGTTGGTGACTTCTACCTGTCCATTGGATTGGGGGCGGGCCACAGAAGTCTTTCTATGTTGGATACCTAACTCCTTCAGGAAAGCTTCGAATTTAGACCCCACAAATTGTCTGCCATTATCCGAGACCAGGACCATGGGAATGCCGAACCGGTAAACAACATACTCTTTAAAGAACTTGAGGCACTCTTGTTCAGTAATCTTATGCAATGGTTTGGCTTCCACCCATTTTGTCATGTAGTCGATTGCGACGATTACGAAAGTGACCTGCCCTTTGGCCTTCGGTAGTGGTCCCAAGATATCAATCCCCCACATAGCGAATGGAATAGGGGATAAAACCGAATATAGCTCTTCGGGAGGTTTATGTGGGATAGGACTATGTAATTGACACTTAGGACATTTTTTGACGTAGTCCTTTGCTTCTTGGAAGATGGTCGGCCAATAGTATCCCTGCCTCATAATTTTGTAAGCCAATGACTTGGCTCCCATGTGATCCCCACAGATTCCTTCATGTACTTCTCTCAGTGTATACTCCGCTTCCGATGGTGTTAGACACTTCAGTAATGGGGAGGTGAATGCCCTACGATACAAATCTCCATCAATAAGGACGAAGTTAGAACTCCTGTGTTTGATTTTTCTAGCGTACAAACGATCCGAAGGCAGGATCCCTTCGGCCAGATAGGTAATGTAAGGCGTGAGCCAACAGTCGAGCCGATCCAGGGTCAGTACGTCGGTCCTTTGAATACTAGGTTTGTCTAATACTTCCAAGTAAACTGATCCGGTGAAGGAGCTTGCTTCGGTTGTGGCTAGTTTGGCTAGAGAATCTGCAACTGTATTGTCTGTCCGATCGATCCCCAGACAGCTGTACGACTCGAAGTATGAGAGTTCGTCCTTTACCTCCGACAGGTATTTCGCCATTCGGGCCCCTCGGGTCTCATACTCTCCCGATATCTGCTTAACCACCAGCTGGGAATCACTGTGCACCATTATCCTTTTCACCTCCAGGCATTTGGCTAATCTAAGTCCGGCCAAAATGGCTTCGTACTCGGCTTCGTTGTTGGTGGCTTTGAATCGGAACCTAATGGCCTGTTGGACTCGGAACCCTTCGGGACTAGTCAGAATGACCCCCGCTCCGCTGACGTCCGTGGTAGATGACCCGTCTACGTAGAGGGTCCAGGCAGTTTGTGGTGGTCGAGCTTTGATGACCGAATTTACATCTGATTCGTTGAAAGAACACTCCACGACAAAATCCGCTAAGGCCTGTCCCTTAATGGCCGTTCGGGGATGGTATTCTAAGGCGAATTGAGTTAGTTCCATTGCCCATGCAGCTAGCCTTCCCGAGACTTCGGGTCTGTGCAGTACTTTTTTCAAAGGTTGATCAGTATAGACTATTACTAGCCGGCCCTGGAAATAGTGCCGAAGCTTCCTGCTTGCGATGATCAGAGCGTAGGCGAACTTCTCCAGGTTAGGGTATCGGGTTTCTGCATCTCGAAGGACGTGGCTGACATAGTAAACCGGAGACTGCTTTCCCGATCGTTCTCTCACCAGTGCTGCCCCTACCGCCATCGAGCTGGCGGCTAGGTATAGATATAGTGGCTCCGAGGGGATCGGTTTCATCAGCAAGGGTGCCGAGGACAAATATTGCTTGATCTCCTGGAAGGCGTCTTCGCACTCGGAGGTCCACTGGAAACTCTTCTCATTTTTTGGTCCCTTCAGAGTGTCGAAGAATGGCAAACACCTTTCGGCTGATTTTGATACGAATCTTCTAAGAGCCGCGATCCGACCTGTCAGCCTCTGCACATCTTTGTAAGACTTTGGGGATTTCATATCTAGTACCGCCTGGATCTTCTCCGGGTTTGCCTCGATACCCCTCTTGCTAACTAGATAACCCAGGAACTTCCCTGATCCCAATCCGAAGGTACATTTTGTAGGGTTCAGGCGAAGCTTGTATTTCCGAACCGTTTCAAAGCAGTTTTCTAGGTCCTCCAGATGATCCCGAACTGACACGCTTTTTACAATCATATCGTCTACGTAGACCTCCATACTTCGGCCCAGCTGCTTTGTAAACACATAGTTCATCATTCGCTGATAAGTGGCCCCCGCGTTCAGCAGTCCAAAGGTCATCTTCCGATACGCATAAATGGCCCTATGCGTGATGAAGCTTGTCTTCGGGATGTCTTCCTTGGCCATTGAGATTTGATGATAACCTGAAAAAGCATCCATGAAGCTTAGCATGCCGTACCCTGAAGTGGCGTCAATCAATTGATCAATGTTGGGCAAAGGGTAGAAATCTTTCGGGCACGCCTTGTTCAGGTCGGTGTAATCAATACAGATTCTCCATTTCCCATTCTGTTTCTGAACCAGCACCACGTTTGCCAGCCATTCTGGATAATCAATTTCGAAGATAAACCCTGCCTTCAGTAATTTAGCGATCTCTTCGTCAATAATTTTCTGCCTCTCCGGGGCGAAGATTCTTCTCTTCTGTATGACCGGCCTCTTATTAGGATCTACTTCCAGTCGGTGTAGTGCTACTGATTTGTCCACCCCGGGCATATCGCTGGGTTCCCATGCAAAGATATCCGCGTACGCCCGAAGCAGATCGATCAACCCGGTCCTGAAGGGTTCTACCAATCCTGAACCGATCTTTATCATTTTTTTCTCGTTCCCCAAGATTAGTTGTACATCCTCTGTTTCTTCGGCTGGTAAAGCAAGTGGCTCTGTACTACCATCTGTAAAGGGTTCTATCTCAATAGCCATCGTCTGCTTCTGCTTGCTTACCCCGGTTCCGGATGAGATCACAGTATTCCGGTAACACCTACGAGCGATATCCAGGTCGCCTTTCACCTCTCCGACTCCGTTCGGTGTGGGGAACTTGATCTTGAAATGAGGTATGGAGGTGACTGCTTGTAAGGCTGCCAGGGTCGGTCTTCCCAATATGGCGTTGTAAGCCGAATCTACGTGAACAACGAAGAATCTGACCATAATCTCCATTTGTTGGGGAGTTGTGCCAAACTTAACTGGCAATTCGATGGTGCCCGACACATGGACCGGGTCACCACTGAATCCGTACAACGGTCCTTCTCCTCCCAGTTCCATCTTCTTTCCCCCTAGGTCCATCCTTTGATAAGCGTGTGTATACAGTATGTCGACTGAGGATCCGTTGTCTATCATCATTCTTCTCATGTCCACTGGTCCGACCTGCGCCGTTATCACCAATGCCCCGTCATGCGACTCTATGGGATTCGAAGGATAGTCTTCATCTGAGAAGGAAATTACCGCTCCCGGGAAAACCCTTTCATTCTTTACCGAGGACCCTGCAACCGATAAGACAGCGTCTAAATGTTCATTTCTTTTTCGTCCAGTCACGCGCCCCATCGAACCTCCGGATATAACGTCAATCACCCCCCGAGCGGGCTGGTTCTGATTTGGCGGCGTTTCTCGGGCCTGTGTCCTGTCTCCTTCTATTGGTTGAGTCCTGGCATTTTCCCGGCCGGCCACATATTGAACCAACGTCCCATTCTGAATGTTTTTCTCGATGAGATCCCCCAGATCAAGGCATTCCTCTGTCGTATGGCCCACGTTCTGATGGTAATTGCAGTATCTATTTTTGCTGCGCTTCCCCGGTTTCGGTCTTGTCCTGCAGGGCTCATAGAAGGGTTTGTCCTTGATATCTTCCAATATTCTTGCCCGGTCGGTGTTGAGGGGAGTGAATACCCTGTTGATGCTTCTGTTCGGGAAGGGTGGACGGCCATTGCCCGATCCCCCACTGTTATAGTTTCTTCTCCCTTGATTATCCGATCTCCCCTGACTGTTGTCCGATCGCTGGTTGTTCGGCTTGTCTCTGTCTCTCGACTTGTCGTGTGAAGGTGGCTTGAAATTTCCCATTGCCTCTTCAATGGCAATGAACCCTTCGGCACGATGAAAGGCTTCAGTCAAGTCCGAGGGTGGGTTGATCACCAGGTCTTTCATCAACTTCTTTGACCTCCCCATATCCAAGCCCGTTGTGAAGAATCCCAAAGCCTGTGGTGAATTCAATTCTGCCACCGATCCCACAGCTTCCCGAAACCTCTTGACGTAGGCGCCAAGAGTCTCGTCCGAACGTTGTTTTACTTGCATGAGGGAAGCAGTGATCTTTCCCCTTCTCCTGTTGCTTCCGAACCTAGCGTGGAATTTTTCCCGAAGGTCGTTCCAAGAACTAATCGTTCCCGGTGCCAAAGTTCCCATCCACTCTCGGGCACTCTTCTTCAAGGTGGTTGCAAACATATGACACTTTGCTGCGTCCGAATGCCCGTAATATGTCATCAACCTATCATATCCATCCGAATGGTCATACGGGTCTCCCATTCCGTCGTATGTCTCCATCGGGGGCATTTTCTTCTTTGGGTCAGCAGTGACTTGATTAATCTCGGGCGAGAAGGGCGAACTGTGGCAGCTCGATGGCGTTCCCACTTGATTTTTCCCGGCCAGAAGCTTCTCCAACTCCGCGACTCTTCGGGCGAGGGGGTCGGTATCCTCCTTACGGGAGGAAGGTCTGCGCCTGTCCTCCTCATATTCAGGAGATCCGATTTTCACCCTCTGTCCCGATCGGCCCAGGCGTTCCGATCTTCGTTCGGGGGAACGACTCCTTCTTCGGCTCCTCCTTTCCCGAGAGTGGCTTCTGTATCGGCTTCTGTTCCTTCCTGTCTCATATTGTCGTGGAGATCTAGATCGGCTTCGATGTCTGTGCTTCTTCGAAGAAGCCTCCTGTTCTCCAGCCACCTTAGCCATCTGCAACTCCAAATCTTCTTGCTGGAGGCGCAAGGCCAGCATGGCGTCTTTGTTCTGTTGTATTCTGGTCAACAGAATAAACTGACGCTGATCCTTACTGTTCTCCACCCGACCCTCCTCCCTTCGCTCGTAGGCCTGAGACTGGTTGTCTCCCACGCGGGTGTGCTGAGGGATCGGAGTACGTTGACTAGGGATGAACAGCTGTCTTCTTGCCGACTGGACCTGCACCGAATTGCCTTCCTGGTTGCTAGGTCCCAATCTATCTTTGACCGACGCCCTAACTAAGGTCGTCGGGTGGGTTTTGGCCTTTTCCTGGTTCGAGGCTCCACCGTCCTTACTGGCCATGTCCTTTCTACCGGAAAAGTACAAACGTGATTGACTAAAGCACTAAAAAGGCCCTCCTTCTAGCGCCAAATGTTAACGCCAAGTTTTGCCGGCGCGTCCAATCACCAACTCCACGCGCTCAGACCTGCACAATAACACGTCAACAACGAAGCTTGACGGCTGGTGCCGCCGGGTGATAGCTCCGGTGTGAGAATAAGTACAGGCTGGTCACAAGGTTAACAATGGAGGCAATAGTGTATAGTGCTCAAGGGAATATTAATAATGATTACCTGTTAACATTAGGTTAAGCCTTGTATTTATAGTCACTCTCACCACCTCTAGAGCCCATGTCCCAGTCAAGTTAGGACTCCTAAATATGGCAGTTACCATTGTTTGGGTCCAACGCAATCTCTTTTGAAAGTACAAGTTGGTGGTTATCCAACCACTTGTCTTATAAGAGTTGGTATTGAGATAGGATTATGGTTAAAACCCTTAATCCTTTAGACTCCTTGTTGCTCCGGGCTCCATCCGAGAAATAACCTTCGGTATGGGCCTTACAAAGTGGTCTGGACCCCGTCCCGAAGGGCTCGGTAGTCCGATCCCGATCGTTACCTATGCGGTCTAGACTCCGGCTCGAAGGGCTTGGTAGTCTGATCCCGATCATCATTATGTTGGTCTGGGCCCCGGTCTCGTGGGACTAAGATACCCGATCCGGATAATACTAGTTGGGTCTGGGTACTGGCCCAAAGAGCTCAGATACCCGATCCCGAACTCTGCTACCCCAATCCTGGCTTCGGCCCCTTGGGCCCGGTAAGCTTCTCTCGGCCCAGGCCTTCTGTCCATGTAGGGGTCGGTGGATTATACCCGATCAGTAGACAACATCATAAGTGGCCAAAGCTATAAGATATATATTTCTTACTTGAGGAGTCTATTTGATTCGACATCTTTTAAATAATTATTCATTAGATACAAGATTCCACCAGGTAGGAATTATAAATGACATCATAAATTTCACGACCACTTCGTACGGGGGCAACAAATTTATCACTGAAATTTTAATATATTATGAATTTATTGAACCCACTACTATATTTAAATTTAATTGCAACGACGTATTTGAAAAATATATATATTTGACTTTGAAAATGCAAGACTGATAATTTATATTTAAGTTAATCATTGAAATAAAGTGCCTATGATGATGTGTCGACTTAATGGAAAGATGTCGGACATTCCAAAAAATATTTTTCGCCCACTGGCCTTCGATCGGGTGCATGTCCGTACTCTTTTGTTGACATAGTGTTGGATGGTTGTCGGTAAGTAAATCCTAGTAGGGGGTGCTTCGGTACCGTCGAAAAGTTCGGAAGTCGGTGGCTTTCGTCATTTTGTTGGCTTGATGAAAATTTGCGCACCTGGCTGAGGGCCCTTCTGGACATTTTGTTGACATGCTGCAAGGTGGTTGCTGACACGTGGGTCCTCTTAACATGTATCCTTAGGACACATGCTAAGCACACAGTTCAAGAGAATATTCTTTTAAACTGTGTGCATATTCTCTTGATTTCTGTATTTGTACCAAGTTCAAAGAAATATGTATACAGTTCAAGCGAATATGCACACAGTTCAAGGGAATATGCACATAGTTCAAGGAAATATTTTCTTGAACTGTGTGCTTAGCATGTATCATAAGGGCATATGTTAAAAAATTTCTTTATTATAATTTATATGTTTACTTGTACACCAAACATTACTTGGGATGCTCTCCGATCTCCTAAATCTTCAATCCTAATCTCGGTTGGATTGGGTTATTCGTGGGATTAACGCCAACACGTGTTCCTAATTGTACAAGTACTTCTACTCCACAAGAATAAAAAGAAAAAAAAATATCACAGTAAAATAAATTAATTAAAAAAAAATTTAATTCCATGACCATTGGTTTGAGTTACTATTGCAATATTGCAATAAATAGCTAAATGTTTAATGACTTTTCATTCCTATTTTTCACTTTATTTCTTTGAATTAGAAAATTTTTGCACAAGTTTTTTTATGGTATCTTATTTTTTGTTTGATCATAGATGGGTTAAATGCTTATTTGGTCATTGTACTATAGGTCAATTTACAAGTGAGTCACTAAATCGATTTTTCTTACAGTCAACTCACTGTATCTTACTTTACTAACACATCGTTAGCAAATCCGTCAAGTCGTTTTAGACGGAAATTAACAAATAGGCTGCAGATGTGTACTATTTTTTTGATGTGGCCGTACCCAGTCCATGCATGTGGCCTTCATTAGGTGAATATGGAGGGAAAATCTCCCACCCAAATACCAGTTGATGGACCCCATCTATTATTAATTAGAAGCCAAGAGAAAAGTGTGAATATTCATTTTGTTCCAAGTTCGATCGATAAAGAAATCTGAGCCCTAAAACAGCCATTCCAAAGTGATCGATCAATTGAAAAGTTCAGATTGTTGGTTAAACTGAAGAACGACTTGTTCGATTGAACTCTATTTCGAAACAATCGATTATTTGGTGTGATTTCGAAACAAAATCGACTTCTTGTTAAACTCGTTTGTTGCTCGATATCAAGTAACGATCGAAAGGTATGTCCCATTCGATGGTCCCCTCATCTGACTTTGATGATTTTTTTGTGTTACTTGTCGTATTGCCCTTTTGTTTCTAAACCCTATATTGATTAGCAACTGATTGTATCCACATGTCTTTTTATTTACTGATTCTTGGGTGGGTGATATATAAAATATTTATTTACTACATTTTGGTTCCCTTTTGTCCCCACATGAATGCTCTGTATTTATTTTCATTTCTTCAACTTATGCTATGTTTTGTATGTGGTTTATTACAGATGGATACTATTGTGCAACTGAATGTACACCATGGTGGGAAGTTCATCTATGCTCCTTTATGTGACTATATGGGAGGTAATGTTTATCATATTTTACGGTTGGATGTTGATTATATTTGCATGGGTGCTATTAATGACTTAGCTACTGAACTCAGTTACCATCCTGAATCAAGTGTTTATTTTAAAAATGATGGAGTAGATATTGCAAATTTAGACTTGTTCATGATGATGCTAGTATAAGAGATATGGTCAATATTTACTTGCCACATGGTGTAATTGATGTCTATGTAGACCATGTATTACCATATAATACTGATCAAACCTCCATATTGAATGAGCATATTAGTATTAATGTGACTGATAATGTGATTGAAAATGTTGATGAAATTGTGGCTGATAATGTGAATGAATGTGTGGATGAAAATGTGATTGGTGAGGGTGAGGACAGTGTGGTTGGTGAGGGTGAGGGTGAGGACAGTGTGGTTGGGGAGAAGTTGAGTGATAGGAGTAGAAAATGTGAGAATGTCAAAAAGAGTGCTAAAAGGAAGTCCAAAAAGGGTAAACAAAGGGTAGTTGAGCACTGCAGTGAGATAGATACCTCTGATAGTGATGTTGATGAAGACTGCAGTGATGAAGAATTAGATGCTAGGAGGATGGCTAGGGAGTATAAGAGGGAGATGAACAAGAACACGGACTTGGAGGATGAGAGACATGAGACAGGCAAAGAGGGAGAGGAAGGAGAAAATCAAGTAGATGAAAGACATGAAGAGGGTGAGGGTCAGGATGAACCTGAAAATGTGGAAGAACATGTGGCAGGACATGACCCAGAATTGAATCACATAGAGGGAGAAATACCTGAAAATGATAATGAAGGCAGTGAATATGAGACTAGTGACCTAGATGATCCTGAATGGCAAAATGAATATGAGAACAGTGACGTACTGAGGTCTCTTTCTGATAGCAATGAAGAAGAAGAGGATGTTTGCTATGTAGAGCCTCCCCCTAGTAAAGAAAAAAAAAGTCAGTTGAGGTTTACAACAAGAAAATAAAAAGGAAGTTGATAAAATTTTCAGAGTACATGACATTTTCCAGCATTAGGGAGTTTAAAGATGCCATAAGAGACTACTCCATTGCAAATAGGAGGAAATTATGGTATCCAGTCAATGATTTGAAAAGATGCCAAGTTAAGTGTGAGAAAGGATGTCCATGAAAATTATGGGCTAGTTACATACAAGGGACTGATACATGGCAGGTTAAGTCTATCTTAGACATTCACAATTGCACCAGAATCTTCAAAAATAAGTTGGCTATAGTCAAGTATTTGGCCGAGTACTATGGGAATAGGATTAGGAAGAATCCTAGCTGGAAATTAAGGGAGATGCAAGAAGAGATAAAGTTGAAATTGAAATTGGATGTTATAGAGGTTAAGTGCATGAGGGTTAGACAGTTAGCACTGCAGGGGATTCAACAGGTTATGAAGGATCAATATGCAAGTGTGTGGGACTTTGGGGCTGAGATAGTGAAGAGTAATAAGAATAACACATTTGACATAAAAACAACAAGATTGAATCCTGAAGATGTGCCAAGATTTAAGAGATTTTATGTTTGTTATGATGCTTTGAAAAAGGCTTGGAAATGTGAATGTAGGCCTTGTGACACCCCCAAATTCGGGTACTTCGTTTCCACATGATTTGGTGTTCACTTTCTAATATAACATACATCTACCCAATTAAATTATCAAACTAATTATAACCTTCATAAAACTTAATAAAAAATCTTCCTCTAGAAAGAATGGCAACTCGTTCAATAAAAAAATTCCAGGGTTATCTAAACCTTAACATCATTCAAATAACGTAAATGCGAAAACATAAACATAACCAACTAAGTCTTATTACAAAAGTAACTTGACATCACAAGTCTTCATTTATTCATCTTTCCTTTTCCTTTACTTGTTGATGGTATGTCAACATTCTTGGTCTCAACTGCAAGAGGTGGTAAAGCAGGCAAGAGTGAGCAAACAAAAGCTCACTTGAAAATACAATAGTGATATGACATAAGTGAATCGTTTCAAAAGAGTTTGAATAACTTTACTTTCATCAATATAAAGAATTGAAATATAATTCTTTCATAAATCTATAGAATTCGAATATGAACTCATCTGAGGGTCATAAGACCTTGAACCATTGTCCTAGGTTATAAATATTTCTATTTAAACCTTTAACAGTCAATAAGACTATGGACCCGTAACTTGTACTCAGGGGGATCAACCCTTTGTACCATGAATTGTGCACAACCATTTAACGCTTTCGCATAAACTTTCCCCTAATTAATAGGGTTGTTCCTTCTCAGAAATTGAATACAAGTCCGCACCAAAGAAAGTTTGGTTTGGATAAGCTTACAAGGGTAATTTAGAATTCACGTTCATCAACTAAGGATTTGTTGAATCGACTGCCAACAGTTCATAAATCAAAGAATTTATGAATTAACATATGCTTTAGAATCAACTTAAAGCATTTAAAATAATAACTAGATCTTACTTGAACAATAAGTTAAGATTATTTCAATTAAATAAACAATTGCCCAATACAGAAATGGAAAGGACATTCTCACAATGATTTCAAGAGATTATATAAAATCAATACAAGATTAGGATTTAGAAAACTTGCGTAAAATTAACGAGTTTAGGGTTTAGAAGACTTGCCTCAAGCACATGCTACTTAACACAATTCACGTACTTTAATACTTCCTACACATATATATTCAATCACAATAACCTAAATTAGTTAACACATAACTAATTCACATAAGTGGTTAACCCTCATGGTTAACTCACACTCTGATTAAATAAATAACAATGATTAACTATCACATAGTTAATTACATCACTTACATATTCACATAATTAAATCAATTATGTATTTAGCTAAATTATATTTAAACAATTATAATTCAAACACTTAATCAAATTATAATTACTTAAATTATAAATACCTTTTAAATTATAACCAATTTATAATTAATAATCAATTAAACCACATTCATGCATTTATAATTACACAATTTATAATTAATCATTTATTTATCAATTTAAAATTCACAATTAAACATGCATTTATTAAATTATAATTTAAATTATCATCAAATTGATTAAAATAAATCAACTTCTATGCATTATAATTTCACAAAAATTATAATTTAAATTAAACATTTACTCTTAATTATAATTAATCAAATTATAATTAAGTAACTTATTTTACAATTAAACAATTATAGTTTATCATTTAAATACTATACTAAGTTTTTTAAAACTTCCTTTTTCTCAAATTATAACACATGTTATAGTAGCTAGATACATGCTCGTTGTCATAGAATAATTAAACTAAGCTTAGAATTAATACTGCACAAAAACTAAAGTCACTGCCACTGCCCGGGACACGGCGCAGCTGCGCTACATTTAGCCTTGACACCGGCGCAGCTGCGCAGGGACAAACTTGGGAAATCCCATCGGCGCAGCTGCGCCGTTTCTACCCTTACTGCCTGCGCAGCTGCGCCGGCAATGGGCAGAAACAGAGCAGCTTAGCGAACAGTGCAGAGAAAAACCAATTTGGCTTAATTCTCTACAGTGAGTTCACAATTCAGCCAAAATTTTCATATAAACTTTACAGAAACAAAGTGCAAAGCTTCTAACATATTTTGAACACACTAATACATCAATTAACAAGATTATAACGCTTAATTTTTATAAAAATTTAAAGAAAATACCAATGTCAGTGTTCTAAATGAAATTGAACACTGCGAATTTGTTTTGAAATCAATTCTCACAATTCCAATCCCAATCAACAAATTTCAAAACATAATAACATATTTTACAATTAATTTATACAAAAATCAATAATCAACATATATTTTGATTTCTATGAAAAATTTTATTTTTCACAGACACTTCACTGTGACTTTTGAAAAAACATAAATTCTCCATTATATTCTATATATTCATGAATTAAACAACTAATTAAGCATACCATCATATATAGACATGATATGAACACAATTATATATATATATATATATATATATATATATATCCATCATGCTATATAACTTCCAAAACATGTTTTACAGAGAATGAAAACATGAAGAACATAAAATCAAATTCCAAAACAATAAGTTCTAGAAATTATACCTTTTCGCTTAATAGAAGTGAATAAGATGATGGTTTTCTTACTCCTTCCTTCTCTTCTTCTCTAATTCTTCTCTGCTATTCTTCCTCTCTCTCTCTCTTCTTCTTAGTCTTAGGCTTAAACTAACGTAGTTTTTCTTACGTAGTATATAGATATATAACTGACATATATTAATAATATACGTACTAACTAATATTTAATAATCCAATTAAATTAGGAGTTACAAAATTCAAAAGTCCTTTTGGCTTGTTTAGCAACAGGAAAAATATAAACTAGTTTTACTAACTTAGGCATAGTTTAGTTAAATTAGGTTTAAGCTAGTTTAAGGGCCCTGTTTGGCAACAGTCTTTTAAAACAAAAGCAAGGGCCTTGTTTGTTTAAAATCATTTAAAATCCTTTTTTTCTTTATTTTAACAAATCATTTTAACATATACCTTAATGTCATATTTTAATCAATTAAATATTAATCAACTATTTTAATCAATTAAAATCTAACATCAATTAATCACATAAAATTGCCACATAATTATAATTGCTCGCTAATTATAATTCATGCAACATTTCATCACATATCTCATCTAATTTAATTATCTCAATTAAATTAGAATTATAATATAAAATTAATATATATACATATCAATTAAATAACATTCATTAAATTAATATGTAACACTCAATTACATCATTTCCATAAATCACATGATCTATTTATTTACTCAATAAATAATTCGCATAAATATTTATTTAATTCAATAAATATTTAAAATTAAATATAAAATCTCAATCGTTACAATCTTCCCTCCTTAAAAAGATTCTGTCCCCAGAATCACACATAAAAAAAAATCCCGTCTATTACAGGCCTGTTATTGGCTTGGATGGCTGTTTTCTGAAAACAGTGTGTGGTGGACAGCTTCTATCTGCAGTTGGCAGGGATGGAAACAATCAGATGTTTTCTATAGCTGTGGGGGTAGTGGAGGGGGAGAATTATGACAGTTGGACTTGGTTCATGCAGTTGTAGGTGTCTGACCTTACTTTGGGAGATGGGTATGGGCTGACTTTAATATCTGACCAACAAAAGGTTAGCATCTTATTTGTTATTTATTTATTCAATGCATGGATCATTATTTATTTAGAAACTGTGGCTAATAGTTGATATTTTCAGGGGTTGAAAGAAGTTATTCAAGATATCCTTCCTCATGCAGAGCATAGAAACTGTGCAAGACACATCTATGCAAATTGGAGGAAGAAGTATCCTTCCCAAGCTCTTAAAACAGCTTTTTGGGAAGCAACCATGGCAACTCATACTGTAGCACACAAAAGAGCAATGACAGAGGTTAAAAGGGTATCAATTCCTGCACATCACAAACTGGCAGAGCAAGATCCCAAAGTTTGGTTAAAGGCATTCTCAAACACACTCAAAGACTGACAGTGTGGATAACATGTCTGAGTGCTTCAATGCATGGATCATAAAGGCAAGATATATGCCAGTGTTACACATGCTAGCTGAGATACATGATCAGATTATGGTGAGGTTGCACCAAAAAAGAGATGAAATATGCAAGACTGAAGAATTACTCTACCCAAAGATTAAGAAGAAATTGGATGCTGCTATCTTAGAATCTACACATTGTAAAGCTTTATGGGATGGACAGTCAAAGTTCCAAGTGAAGGAGAGAGGGAGAGGAGGATACACTGTTAACCTTGTGGAGAAAAGTTGTGCATGTAGGGTGTGAGATTTCACAGGAATCCCTTGTTGTCATGCTATTAGG
This sequence comes from Panax stipuleanatus, assembly GCA_020205555.1. Lineage (NCBI taxonomy): Eukaryota > Viridiplantae > Streptophyta > Magnoliopsida > Apiales > Araliaceae > Panax > Panax stipuleanatus. The sequence goes on along the minus strand of JAINUT010001399.1, from coordinate 55,881 downwards.
GCAATTCATTCCATATATGAAAATCCAATAGATTATGTGGTTCACTGGTACACTAGGGACACTTACATTAAGACTTATTCTCAAACCTTAGAAGTATTGCCTGGGGAAGATTTTTGGGACTTTACCAATTGTGATATCTTGTTACCTCCACCCATGAAAAAGAAGCTGAAGGGAAGGCCACAACTATTAAGAAGAAAAGAGGGGGGAAGATGGTCCAAATACCAGTGGGAAGGTGGGTGGGTAGGGTCTCAAGGAAAAGGAGGAAGATGCACTGCAGTTTATGCAAGGAAGAGAGTCACAATCGACTGAGGTGTCCAAAGCACCCCACTCTACTAGGAAATTATTTGCATAACCATAACCTCCAGTCCCCAAGGCAAAAGAGAAGAGCACAACAGCTATCTAATCCACCTACTGAAAATGTTGTAAGTTTGATCTTTATATATACACCCATTTTCACATCTTTGCAACTTTTTTATTGACTATTCCTATTTGATTCCATAGGATACTACAATATTTAAGAGGGTTGACAATACAAGTATAACTGGGAAAGACAAATACACAGTTACCTTTGTAAGTATAAGTTCTACCTAGTTCTTTATATATTTCTTACTTTATTTGATGGTATTTGAAGTTAAAAGAAATTACAAAATCAAGTACTTAGTTTTTTCTGAAAAGTTTGAATTTCTGAATTTCATTACAAAATCAATTACCTTTGTAAGTATAACTGTTCCTATTTGTTCTAAACAGATGCCAACTCCAACCCTTGTGAAAAAGAAGAAGACCTCAACAACAGCTAGGGAAGGTTGCACTCCACCATCTTTTACACCACCAAACCAGGAAAATACAAGAAAAAGAGAAGCATACAGTAGAAGATCACAGTCTTCAACAAGCAGGCCTTCTAAAACACCAAAGCAGAAGGATGGAAGTGGTGTCTGACACTAGTAGTAGCATGCAAGAAAAATTAAATGATGCCTATGTTATATATTTTGGTGTACTTTTGGTATAGTTTGCTTAGTATAGCAGTAACATGCAAGAAAAATGCTTAGTGTTTTGGAATAGCTGGACAAGATATTTTGGTATATGTGGTTATATATGTATAGGATAGTTGGATATACTCTTTTGGTATGGGAATAGCTGGACATGATATTTTGGTATGTTGGTATATGTGTTTTGGTCATACTGTAATGCCACAAGATTGTTCAATGTTAAATGCCAAATGGTTATCAAGGTTATTGACTGACATTTATTGACATTTATTGTTTGGGTGACATTTATTCTTATGTTTTGGTTGAAGATGGATTACAATTTGGTTATTTATTTTCTGTTGGACAATCTTTACTTTACTGATAAATGGTGCAATTCTGTTTCTAACAGAGCTTCATAATGCCAATGTTGGCATACCAATGCCATAGAATTTACTGATAAATGGTGCAATATGCTATGTTTAGCTTTGTCAATATGCTCTGTTTACCTTTGTCATTAGTTAGATTACCATACCAAATATACCAAAAGAGCAAAATGCTTCGTTTTTCATTCCATTCATTATACGCAGGGGTTCAAAACCCAGACTTCCCCATTTACAATCATAACCTTTAAACACCAAACTTCCACAATTACAATAAAACACATAAACCATCCCAAAATATTACAATTATTTTGCCCAACCAAGGTTTAAACCACTATTACTACAAAAAATTAAAAACATCATCCATGAACAAATTAGAAATAGCCACATCCTTCTGACATTTTTTGTTTTTTGGGAATTTTTCCTCTTCAATTCTTTGAGCACACTTGATTCACTTCCATTCTCAAAATATTTCAACCGTTGTATTTCTTCATTCGCTGAGCATAGTTCATCCCACAATTTTTTTATCACTTCCCTTGATCTTTTGGTATATGGAGGGTCACACCACTTGAAAAATCCACAATACATGTTTGGCTCTTGCTCAGAATATACAATAGAGGAAGATTTGTGACTAAAAAATCCCCATTTTTTATTTCATATGATTTTTTTTTAAATAATTGCAAAATTCACATACCTTATACCTACTACAACCAACAAATCGTCTACCTGGATCTGCGATTCCATCTTTCCATGCTTCCCACATGGGTGCAACGATTCCACATCTGCAGGCGATGGGATTGAATGAGGCAGTGTCGCGTTGCGAATCTGCAGAGCTCACCATTTTTCTTCTATAAGAGCTCTCTAACCCACTTGAAGTACTCATCTTCTCTACATACACTATCGTATAACTCTCTTACTCTCAATTACTTTAAGAATTCGCCAATTTCTACTTAACTCTTTACTCTTACGAAGAACCCTAACTCCCCTTTTGAACTTAACTTCCTTGAATTCTTTATTTAACGTTCATGTAATAAGTTGGGTCGGATCAGATCGGTGGGGCTGTGTGGACATGAACATAAGTTAGGTCGAATCGGGTAGGCTAAAGCTTATGTGTGTAATGACTAGGATTCAGTATTTTATTTTTTTTCCACGTCACATTTCCGTTCAAAAAGTTAAACCCGCTTACACAAATTTGAATTTTTGTTAGTAAAGTGAGGTACAGTTGACTGTAAGAAAAATCGATTTAGTGACTCACTTGTAAGTTGACCTATAGTACAGTGACCAAATAAGCATTTAACCCGATCATAGATCAAAATGACTTATCGCCTTCCTTGGTCCAGAAGCAGATCATCTGGAATATCATCTGGGGAACTGATATTCCACTTTAATTTTTTTTTTGGTATCTTATTTTTTTCACTGTATTGGTCACATAACCAACTTACCATGAAGTTGAAACCTATAGGGCAAGTGCCAATGCTAGAACTCCCCGGACTGAGTTTATCATATTCTGATGAGCCATCAATGGATGTTCCTCAGGCAATGGAAGGGCTCACCAGAACGTAAATACCATGAATCGGGAGTGGTTAGCATAAAATTAACTTTAGTCAATTGACCAATATAGTGTCGACACGCATACGAGAGATGATTTCTCTCTGCGTGTCAGCACTGTATTGGTCACATGACCAACTTACCATGAAGTTGAATCCTATAGGGCAAGTGCCAATGCTAGAACTCCCCGGACTAAGTTTATCATATTCTGGTGAGCCATCAATAGATGTTCCCAGATTTACAGTAGATTCGTTAAAGATCATTTAATCCTAACTTAATCCGACAAAGGTTATGAGCAGACCTTACCCTATGAATGGATTTCAATACATTGTGGCTCTAATTAAACATTCAATTGTGTGAGATAAGGCTGTATGAGAAGGTTTCACACAAATTAAATGCAATTTCAAGAAACTCAATGTCTCCATAGTTGTTTGGCGATAATACTACTAACAATATCTCAAGTTCTATTTGTCTTTTACTGAGATTTCAATGTTTTCACTTGTCAAGTTGGATAATTTTCCACAGCAGTGGAATCATGCCTTTAAGCTTTATTGTAAGCCAGTCTCTACCCATGTCTCGATCAATAGAGCCCTTTAATTTTCTTATGGTACCACAATTTTCCTGTTTGATTAATTAATTTTAACCTTATTCTCAAATCCAAACCTCATACTGAAAAAGCAACCATCATACTTTAGTAATCTAATGGAAACTTTTATAGACCGTTAGCAGTACACGGCGCTAACAATAAATCTTTGTTCACACTCATTTGAAGATGAAATACTTAAATCTTTGTTCTGCTTAACAATAAAAACACTCCTTAGCCCATGGTTTCCTGATCACACCAAAGAATCATATATATATATATATAGTATAATTAAGGCAGGAAGTATGTGGTACCTCTGCTTCAGCGTAAGGTTCCCATTGTAATTGCCTGATTCCTTCTCGTAAGGTTACCATTGTAATTGCCTGATTCATTCTCCTGCAGCCTCTCGGCAAAATGAAAAACAGAATGTTCTTGCCTCTCAACAAAATTGGGAGGCATTTCAACCCCACATAGTTAAACAAAACAGCTTATCCTTAGCCCATGGTTTCCTGATCACACCAAAGAATCATATCTATATATATATATTTATAGTATATGTAAGGCAGGAAGTATGTGGTACCTCTGCTTCAGCGTAAGGTTCTCATTGTAATTGCCTGATTCCTTCTCCTGCAGCCTCTCGGGAAAATGAAAACCAGAATGTTCTTGCCTCTCCTCAACAAAATTGTGAGGCATTTCAACCCCACATAGTTAAACAAAACAGCTTATCGGTCAAGACTAATTTAGAATAAAGATACATAAGCCACATATATTGAGTACCTACCCATCATTCTCACAGATATAGGAAGATCAGCCTTTAGCAGCTCTGAAACATGCTTCAGGATATCCTCACTTGAGCATATATAATTTTGCAAAGTCACAGTTCAAGTCCTAACCTGGATACTGCAGATTTGTCAAATCACCAAGATCTGAAAAGTAATATAATAACTACAACAGCACAGCAGAACAAACTGTTATGTAGTTATGCAATTGCCAGAGATTGATTTTCTTGGATACAAAAAACTTGCCCCCCTCCCCTCTCCCAGAAAGAAAGGAAAATGAAAAGGCAAAGCTATACAGGAGCAAGGAATAATCAGCAATCATGACTTACAGCTTGCAATGTGTTACTGTTGGGTAGAGGGTTGGAGTTGCTAGTGGAAAGAAACAGAATGTACCTCAAAAGCATCTCTGCAAGCTCAACTGCAGTAACAGCTAACTTGAGTGAACCTCGATAGGAAACACTTACTGGATTGAGCTTCTTTAATTAGTCAGAGAACCAATATAACTACTGACACTATTCAAGTTGAAATCATCAGGGAGAATGACAATATCTTCAACAAATACATACACAGAAAGTAAACAATGCATACATAGAGAGAAGCGGATAGGGAAAATGCAGTTAAATATTACGTAGAGAAAATTATCAACAACCAGAATTGGACACAACTAGAAATATAGCAATTTGGCCTCTGGCAGGTAAAGGAGTGCACAAACATGGGGAGGGTGCTGTAGCCGGTAGCCCTCGAGATAGATAGCCTTTATGCAACGGACAGAATACTCGCAGTCTTGCACAGCATATTCTCCTTTCCTCTTTCTAAGCGTTCCAACAAAAATAGCACCAATAGAAGTCCCATCTTTGTTTTTAATTAGGCAAAAATGACTTGGTAGAGAACTAAAGAAAACGAGGAAGAGACTCGGGCTCCTGTTAATGTGGACACTGAACCTAAGCCTGCATTCACATTAAAAATCTACATTCTGAAACATCTTGATTTCTGGTTTAAGATGCTGCTCTTAGGGTATTCAAAATTGTCGAAGGAACTAACATAAAGAGGAAACTGTAGAATCAATCAGGTTTCCCTCTCAAATCTCAAGTAGTTCTATGTAAAACTTTTGTGTCAAAAAATCAGTAAATGATGTGTCAAAATAGTGTCATAAAAATGAAAAGGTAAAACAAAATTCATACCTCACAAGGCTGCATGCCGAGCAGCTTGATTACAACAGTCACAGCTTCTGCCAAGCTTTCCCTTGGACCGAGACCATACTCATCAACTCGCTCAGACTATGGGTCCATGCTCTCCTAGGCATTCCTGAAATTGGAGACCCCCACTATTAGAATGTAATCTGCTGCAACAACCTCAAGGTCCTCCAACTGGTATTCGTGTTCTACCCCATCATCCTCAGCCTTACCAGTAGAGGGATCAACCTGAGAATACCATGCATTAAATAAGCAGTAGGGGAAGACCAACATAACAAATGTCTCAGTTAAATATACTTCTTTAGCACACTATTTACCTTCTGGTAAATAGCAAATGTAATAAGAAATTAATATACTCCCCCAACCCCACCCCTTTTCGGCGCGCAAACATTATAAAAATAGTAGAGGCATCCAGAAACAACCCAAAATCTATCTGACGCTTTAATATCAATCATGATGGCCTTGCCTTAACTAAATAATTCCCATTTAAAATTCCGGACAGTCCACGCATGTCTAGCAAGCGTTTAACATGATGACTAACACAAACAAAGCCTCTATATAAATGTACCAAAGCTTAATAGAAGCCGTCTGTAGTTTGACACAAATAGCAAGAGAAAGATAAGATATCAGACATTGTTAGGCACACGAGAAAAAGTAATACCTCTTTAACAATAAACCTCAATGTCTTTGAGAATTTTCCAAACACAGTGACGCCTTCTGGTTTTTCAAATGCCACAAATGTCTGCGCCGGTGAATCGTATGGAAGAGATCTTAAAGGCTTGATTGGTAGTTCGGAAAATTCCTGAGCTTCTGAAGCATCCACAATAACAGAAACCTGGCAACAGGTACACAATACTTGAGGAAAATTTATCACAATTTATAAGGTACTAATATTTACTAGATGATCATTACATTTTTCAATAACTGCTCAGGAATTGTATTGGTGCAGTTGTACTGGAACACTACATGCCCATCAAAAATATGCCAATCAAAAATATGCTTGACAGCATTAACTGCATACTTCGTATCAGCTTCTGTGATCTCCACTGGCACCAAGTACTGGTCATTAAAATTCACAAGTAAATACAAAAATTATATTCAGTATACTAATAACCTTGAGAAGCTTCCCGAACCTTGAGAACTCTTGGATAGAGGACAGAACTAAGTCTTTTAGCCTCTCTCAAGTCTCAGTCTGAATTCTTTGTTATCAAATACTAGAAATAAATTGAGTCAGAGAGTGTTATCAAGGGAAAAATTAAACTGCAGGGTTAGAACTCCTACTAGTTACTTATTGTTAAACTTCTTGCCGAGTGTTTAGTGTCATATGTAGCAATAGCAGTCGACACGTGTTGAGGTTGTGCCATGTGCTCCAACTCCTGTTACACTATCCTTGATACTTATTATGTTTTTAATTTTGTTTGTTTTTTTAAGAGTATATGAACAAAGAAATTGAAGTTTATGTTAACGCCTCATATGTAACCGGGCATGCTGGGTATGCGTACATTGTCTTATTTCGTCATTTCAATTGGCCGCCTGCATGAGCTATGTAGGTCTTCGTCACTTGTTGAATTGAAAGCCCTCAGCTTCACAAAAGAAAGTTTGCATGTCCTCTTAGTGAAAGTTGACTGTAAGTCGGTAATAGATGGTCTTAAAAGGGAAGCTGGAATGGCTCATGAGAACGAAGCATTGTAAAATTATTTGAGGCATACTAAACTATTATTTTTTAATTTTGTGCCTAATGGTATTATGATTTTTTTTCTATTATCATATGGACTCCTTTTAATCTTTCTTTAATTTCTTTCGTCTTTTTAAGAAAATTGTAAGAATGGACGAACAATTTACTAATGTTGACTATTAACATATACCAAGAAAATAAAATTTTGTCATCGATTCCCTAGCGATGACTGTCCAGAACTTGGAACTTGATCAGCCTACATATACAGGAACTAAAATAAGTTTCAATGAGAAATCTTTAGTTGGACTTTCGACAAACAAGATGCTATAAATAAGCTCAAACATGGATACTTTCTTTCCAGACCGTCGAGTGACCTTAATAGTGTTCAAAGGCATATTCCATACAGTTTAGAGTGTCTTTTCCAGTTTGATGTGCACCTTTTCTTTGTCCTCTTATTAGGTTCTGTCCACCAGATTCATCCCCAATCTGCATGGTAAGTCATGTATCTTTATTGTTAGTTAACAAATGTTTTCTTATATGTTATTTCAATTCGAAACTTATAGGTAAAGATTTTATCAACCATCCACCTAGAAGACAACTTGCAAATAGAAGAATGTCTGCTCTCAAAATTTGTTGGAGAAAAAGTTGTTGACATACTAGAAGTTGTAATAGAATATCTTTCATAGGTATTTGAAGAGTATTTAAATGTCATTGTTGAACTTTTATAGATTTGGGATCCAGATCATTAACGCGAGCATAGTTTAATGATATGGATCCCAAACCTGTAAAAATTCAACAGTGACATTTAAACGCTCTTCAAGTACATGTGAAAGATATTCTATTACAACTTCTATTGATCAAACAACTTCTCCAACAAGTTTTGGGAGCAGACATCCATTTATTTGCAAGTTATCTTCTGCATAAAATCTTCACCTATAAGTTCAAGATTGCAATAATATATAAGAAATATAAAATATCATACATTTGTTAAGCAACAATAGATTGGGAATGAATCCGATAGACATAATCAAACAACAAGACAAAGACAAGGTACACCACCAGACTGGAAAAGACGCTCTAAACTATATTGAATATGCCCATTGAGCACTATTAAGGTCACTCGAATATTCCCATTGAGCACTGTTAAGGTCACTCAACGGTGTAGGAAGAGTCATGTTTGAGCTTCCCTATAGCCTCCTGCTTGCCGAAAGTCCAACTAAACCCATTGGAATTTATTCTAGTTTATGTCTTCAATGTAAATCAATTCATATGTAAGCCGATTTAGGGGCTGTTTGTTTAGGACTGAATATATCTGAATGGTTGAATCGGTCAACCATTATGTGCGCTTGTTTTGGAAAAAAATTGTCTGAATGGCTGAATCGGTCAGATGATTGAGCTGAATGGCTAAGTCAGATTTTTTTGACTGAATGGTTGAATGATCAGCTGAATAAAGTAAAAAAAATTATAAAGAATTAAAAAAATTAAAAAAATATTAACTATTATATTAAGTTAAGTAATATTAAATAAATTTACAACAACTTTGAATTTTTTCAGAGGGTAAAATAATAAAATTATGTCATTCAGATGTTTCAGACATGTTAATCATCAAATAACTTTTTTCATTTAGATTTAGATTCAGATTCAGCTCATTCAGATTCATTCAATTTTTATCAAACACCCCTAAGTTTCAAATTTCGGACAGTCATTGCTAGGTGATCGGCAATGAAATTTTCTTTTCTTGGTATATGTTCATAGTAAACATTAATAAACTGTTAGTCCATTTCTACAATTTTTTTTAAAAGACGAAAGAAATTAAACAAGATTAAAAGGAGTCCATATGATAATCGAAAAAAACATCATAATACCATTAGACGTAAAATTAAAAAACAATAGTTTAGTATGCAACAGGTAATCTTACAATGCTTCCTTCTTATGAGCCATTGCAACTTCCCCTTGACTATCTATTACCGACTTACAATCACCTTCCACTAGAAGGATATTCAAAATCGGCTGCAAACTTTGTTTTGTGCTTTCAATTCAACAAGTGAGGAAGAGCTACATAACTCATGCAGACGACCAATTAAAATGACCGTCTTACTAAATAGGGCAATGTACGCATACCCAGCTTGTCGGTTTATATATGAGACGTCAACATAAACTTCAATTTATATATTCATATATTGTTAAAAAGAACAAACATCAAAATTAAAAACATAATAGATATCGAGGATAGTGTAGCAGCAGCCAGAGCACATGGCACAACCACAGACTCGCACATGTATCAACTGCTATTTCTATTGCTACACATATACTAAACACTCCTACTGAGTTTAACAATAGTAAATAGGGTTAGACTCAATGAGTTTAACAATAGGTAACTAGTACGAGTTTTACCCCTGCAGTTTAATTTTTCCCTTGATTACACTCTCAGGCTCAATTTATTTTTAGTATTTGATAACTAAACACTCCCAGTGAGTTTAACATAGGTAACTAGAGCTAGACTCAATGAGTTTAACAATAGGTAACTAGTACTTGTTCTACCACTGCAGTTTAATTTTTCCCTTGATTACACCCTCAAACTCAATTTATTTCTAGTATTTGATAACAAAGAATTGAGACGGAGAAGAGAGGCTTAAAGACTTAGATGAAAATGGAGTCTTGACAACTCAAAGTCCAAGGCGTTGCCTTTTCCTTCTCTAGCGCCAAGACACCTAGTCATTGCCTAGGTGACGCCATAACAACTATGCTTAGAGGTGAGCAGAGAGGTGACTCAGTATAACCTTCTTGCACTTCCTAATGCGTACATGTTCTCTAGAGTTGCTGCAACACACCAGTCATCATTTAAGTGTCAGAACTGAAAATTAAATAACTTTAATGACATATAAGCAAGCTACTGATGGCAAGATAGCAGTGAGTAAATTTTTGAAATTCAATTTTTCTTTGGGAGGAACGATTGTGTTAAATGGGACTAGAGAATGCACAATCACAGTTAAATTCCACCTTGACAAGGTGGTACTTAATGAGATGGGGGATACATGTCCTGTTTATGTGAAGAGAGAAATAAGTATTGGTACTGCAAATCAAGTATCAAGCTAGGACAAAACTCGTTTTCTTTATAAATAATCTATCAAATATCAAACAAAACAAAAAATCATAAATACAAATATGCAGTTCAGCTGATACACCCAAATACCCAAATACCCAAATACACAAATAGAAACTCCACAAGCCATACACCCAAATAGAAATACGAAATGAAAAATAAAAACGATTTTTTGAAATTCAAAGTTGATACTAAATGACCAGTTAGGAACACACCGGGTGAGACGAGAAAAGACCTACGAATCATCATCTATATAAAAAAAATCCTCAATTAAAAAAATGGAAATCGTAAATACAAAACAAATTAATAATTACAATAGCCTGTGACGATTTTAAAAAAATGGAGCTAGATAAAGTGTCTACAAAAAAGTATCACTCGTTCTACAAAAAAATAGCTATATATATTTGTAATAATTTCTTGAAATTTATGTTAAAGAGACTGTAATTGAAAACTTATCTATTTTCCAATCGTCTGTGAGGAACTGGAAAAAATTCAGAAATGGAGATGTACAGAGAGTAATAAAGTAATAAAGTGTGTCTATACACAAACAAATGAAATGCAATCCAAAAGATCTCTCTATATTTTTGAGAATGGGGTGGAGAGAGATTAAAATGATTTAAAGTTAAAATATAAGTTATTTTAAGTCAGAAATGATGTTAAAACAAGTTATGAAGGTGTTCAGCTGATAATGACTTATAGATTAAAATCAAATGTAAAGATTATTAAAAATGACATTAATAAAAATCCTAACAATGACATTTGCCATAATTCAACTACACTGCAATTTGGTAATGTGAGCTTTTAGAGAGAAAGGGTAAGAAGAGCTCCATTTGCCATAAATCCTGAGGTATTGTGGAAAAGAAGTTGTGTCTGCTCTGTGTGGAATTAGAGCCATTTGGATTACTCTTTCAAACAGAATAAAACGCATTGCCACTCATTTGCTGGATGCTGTAAAGTAATTCAAGACTGTTGCCTTTTAAGTTCTGTTTTAACTATTTTGCAAACTTCCCATTGAATTTTTATGCAACTTAAAAAAGAGAAAATGTTCAACTGAAAGTTGGATGAAGTATGCCCAACAGCCCAAGATAGATGCATCCAGTAGAACCAGAGAACTGAAATCTATTACAACATACAGTAAACTAGTATCCCTTTTCTAAGGTACAATATTCATACCCCAGCAACACCACATGTTATATTCATAAGCTACAATGTTAAAGGCAACCCCACAGTGCAGTAGAAATTGTATAATCTGTAGAACTCATGCCAAATAAAGTAATCAGTATAGAGATAAAACTTGGTTCATATGATTGGAAACATTATGATCTGGAAAAAAAATTACCTAAAGAGCAGCCAGAAATGGCAATAGAAATCAAAAACTAACTGGAGTGTTTAATTTAACAAACGAATCAAAGCCAATCATTTATAAACAAAAAAAATCTCAAAAAGAAATACAACACAATTTCATCTATCAATAAATACCCCTAAATTGTCAGTTGTACCTCGATATGTTGCAGATCTAACACACGTCACATAAATACATAATCCAATAACAAGTATTCATCTATGTATATATTTGTAAGCAGTGATATATGTATGTATGTGAACAAATTACAGAAATTATCGTTGCGAATTAGGGCTGAAGCTAGAGAGAGAGTGAGAGAGCAATTACATGGTAGGAGTCTGAACCTTTGTTCGGCCAGACAATTGCACGAAAATTTTATAAAAATTATCCAGGCCAATTGATGGTAGGTAGTACCCCACCTATCTAATATAAGATACAAACAGCAGAGTTGAATGTTATACATATATATGACGTGCGCGAAGCTCATCCCCTCAAGTACATATTCTATAGCCAGTAACCGAAGGGTCAATCAGCTAAAGCAGTGAGAGCAGCTTCTTTTTCAGAGAAGAGGGGTGTGAGTTTTGTGATTCCGGTAGGCGCTAGCTGAAGAAGATAAGCTCTAGCTGTCTCTCACACGGAAGTGGAATTGTAGATAGAGAGAGAAGAGCCAGGCCTTCGGCGTGAAATGTGACTCCGTGAGGAAGAGAAGGTGTGTTAATGTTTGTGTGTTAGGAAGAGAGATAAGAAACGCACCGCTAAATCATTTGAAAAAAAATAATGCTTCTCTCATGTAATTTTGGGTCAAATAATATTCATATATATATATATATTGAAAATAATGTTTATACATATACATATACATACTGTGGACTAATATGCATGTATGTAAATTTTATGTGACCATAATTATATTATAGTAGCATTGCTCTTTGAAAAGAACCTTAAAAGCATATTAACATCAACTCAAAACAAACTATGAGTAATCAGATCTAAATGATCTTTTATAAATCAAGTTTGTGTGACTTAAAACGATTTTTTGTGAATCATTGTGTAAACAGTCCTTCTACGGGGATTATATCGATCGGACTTTTTACAGAATTTCGTGATTTAGATGTCTTTTGGATATATGTAAAAAATAGAATTTTACAAACTGTACAACTTTATTTTTTACATGTATCCAAATGACACTTAAATCATGGGATTCTGTACAAATTATAGTTCCAATAAATATTATACTATCTCCGTCCCTTAATATAAGACGTTTTAGAGAAGTTTTTTTGTCCCTTAATATATGACGTTTCAGAATTTCAAGTAAGCATTAATTGCTTAGCTTCTAATATTACCCCAAGTATTAAATATAACTTTGGTTCACTTATTATTTTTTGTCTAATAAATAACAATCTCTTTTTCCAATACAAGGACAATATAAACATTTGATATTATATTTAATGCTATACAATCATTTTTTTAATGCTTGTGCACAACTGTACAAAATCTTAAATTAAGGGACGGAAGGAGTAAATTGTTTGAAAGTCATAAAAAATATAGGACCGGTCGGCATGATCCGGTCCCACAAGACTTGTTGTTGTGTAAAAGTCTTTTGTAAAATGTAATTTCGTTGATTACCCTCCTTTGTGAAAAATCTTACTATCAGAGTAAAATAAAGTATTATGAGACTTTTGTGTTCTGGACATCTTAACAATCCCGTGAATTTCCTTATAATCTTTGAAGGATTTTTCTTAAACATTCGGTTGTGTTTAATCAATTAAATTGTTTAACTGATTAGATAATATTTTTTTAAAAAAAAAAATTAAAATCTATTTATGCCCCACAGTCATTGCCTATATTCACTATAGATTAGTTGCCTTGGCTTTTTAGACTGTTGGCTCTTTTTTAAACTCAATGATGTAGGTACGTGTTAATGGTTATTTTTATGTATGGTTATTTTTAAACTTCAAGAAAGTAATTACAACATTTAATTACAATAATCATACATCAAGAAAATAATTATATGAAAATAATCATAACAGTATTAATAGTATTCAACACATAAACATGTAGATCAATCCAGTGAAAGTAATTACAACATTACTATAACCATACATCATTATTTTCTTGATGTATGGTTATAACCCAGTGACGTGTATTAATGTTGTATAGTATTGTAATCAAACAGTTATATGATAGTAACCATAACAGTATTAATGGTATTCAACACATAAACATGTAGATCAACCCAGTTAAGAAAACATATGTATACTAAATAATTACATAGTAACCATAACAAAATATACAAGTAACCAAACTCCCAAATTGAGGGCAATATAATAGTAACCAAATCATATGATAACAGTAACCAACACATAATAAAAAGGTAACCAAACATTTATATGATAATTAAAATAACATAATTCAAATTAGCTAACCTTGACATTATCTTCTTCATCAATATTTTTTATTTCATGGACCTCTTCCATCGTAACATCGTGTTCAACCTTTTTAACAATCTTATCTTCATCCTCATCCTTATTCTCGTCGACTTCATTCTCCTTTTCTTTCAAACCATAATCACCCTCATCAGTCAGATCATTTTCAACCTCTTTAACAACCTTCTCAATCACCTCTAAAACATCGTTATCATCATCATTCTCCTTTTCTTTCAAACCATCATCACCCTCACCAGACACATCATGTTCAACCTCTTTAACAATCTCAGTTTCATCCTCATTCTTCTTCTCGTCAACTTTTAACCCATCATCACCATCATCCTTCTCGTTCACTCTTGAACCACCGTCATCATCGTCATCCTCCTTTCCTCTCAAACCATCAGCATCATCATCATCATCAGAACCATCAGTCATCCCCATCAACATCATCATCATTAGAATCATCATCACCATCATCTTTTTTGTCATTTTTGTCCTCCTCACCTTTGTTCCGACGTAACTTCTGTCTAATAATGGACCTCAAGTCCCTGCATACCTCAACTTGTAAAATACGCATTTCATCTCTAAGATCAGCCCCCAACTCTTGAATATTTTTCTTCAGTTCAGACACTTTCTTTTTCAACGGCCTAAACCGTGCATCAATTGCATCTTTAACATCATCAATTGAAAATCCAACGTTTTCAACCTTCAAATTTTTTTCCACTATCCTATCAGCATCATTCCCATTGAAAAAGTGAACGCCGCCCAAATCCAAATGATTTTTCTCCTCAGCAGTAGGTATCAAATTTTTTATCCTCAGCTGAAAACAATTAATCACACTTTAATATAACATCTACCAAACATTATACAATTAAAGTAAAAAAAACAAAACATAAACAATCATAAAATACAATCAATAACCAACTGTATACATGAAGTTAACAAATTACAAAGTCATTAGAACCTGCATACAATGATACCAGTAACCAACTGTATATATAAAGATAACCAATTACATTATTATCAGTAAACTACATAAAATATAACAGTAACCAACTGTGTATATAAAGGTAACCAATTGTATATATAAAGGTAACCAACTATATTTTATTAGTAAACTGCATAAAGTATAATCAGTACCAACTGTGTATATACAAGAAACCAACTAAATTGTTATTAGTAAGATACAAAAATATAATCAGTAGCCAACTCTGTATATATAGGGCACCAATTATATTGTGATTAGTAACCTTAAAAATATAATCAGTAACCAATTGTCTATATAAAGGTAACCAACAACATTAACTGTGTATATAAAGGTAACCAATTATGTATATAAAGGTAACAACTGTATATATAAAGGTAACTAACCAACTATATTTTATTAGTAAATTGCATAAAGTATAATCAGTACCAACTGTGTATATACAGGTAATCAACTAAATTGTTATTAGTAAGATACAAAAATATAATCAGTAGCCAACTCTGTATATATAGGTAACCAATTATATTGTGATTAATAACCTTAAAAATATAATTAGTAACCAATTATCTATATAAAGGTAACCAACTACACTATTATTGGTAGCATGCATACCTGTCCAGAACCAAATACTAGATCGTTTAGCTTGTCATTTGTAGGAGAATTCACTAGTTCCTTTCATCTAAATAATCGAACATTCGAAGGATGCTCATCATTACATATACCCCGAGTTTTGAATGTAGGAATGGTCTCAAACAAGAACACTTGGAATACATAAAGAAGGTCATTCAACTTATAAGATTTAGTGTAATGCTCCTTATAGAAATTATAAATCCAACCACCATTCGTTCCCTTCTTCAACCGCCCCTTCAAAGCATTCGACAAAGAGTACTTTGTCAGCTCAAAGGCCACTTTCCCCCAAGGATAACAACTAACATTGCCAAAACATAAAAAGTTAATCATTGTACCATCCACATAATTATCAGAAACGATGGATAGTATAAAATTAAACACCAACAGAATCATCGACATTCTCAACGCCTCATCATCATTGTCAAAAACTGCCTCCTGATATACCCTCCCTATACTACTACGCGTCACAGCCTCGTCCCCAAAAAACTTTTTCACCAACAAATTTTTGATACCTTTGTATGCAGATATGTCTTCCTCACCTTACCATCTCAAACCAGAAATCAAACTAAACTTTGGCAAACCAAACCGGACTCTTTTCTCCCCAAACAGAAACCACATTTCACCGTCATCCCTTTGGTGAACCTCTCTAATAAGAGCGTGATGAAGAATTTAAGAATACATTTGATGTTCACCAAAATCAAGAAAATTTTTAAAACAAGAAGTCTTAAACTTTTCCAACTGACTTTTATTCAGCTTCTTCATAATAATACTAGGGACTTCCATGTCACACCAGTATATATTTTTCCGGTAAAATTCCTATTACGTTCCTCGTAATAAAGATTCCATATCTGCAAATAAATAAAATCAGAATTAAACAGTCATTAGTAACCAACATGGCAACATATAACCAAACAGTATCCAAACAATTATATGATAATAACAATAACAAAATATGTAATCAAACCCAGTTCAGACAGCCCATGTATACTAAAAAGTTATATTATATAATAAAGTAGTAACCAAACAATTATATGATAGTAACCAGAATCTGATTTGTTGGTGACCAAACATAAACATGTTGATCAAACCCAGTAACCAAACCCCATGTTGAGGGAACAAATAATAGAGCCAAATCATAAATAACAAAAACCAAAATATAATAAATCAGTAACCAAACAAATATATTATAGTAACCTGAACATGATTTCATGGTGACCAAACATAAACAACATGTTCATCAAACACAGTTCAGGCAACCCATGTATACTAAACAATTACATAGTAACCAGAATAATATATAAAAGTAACCAAACTCCCACCTTAATGGCACATTAATAGTAACCAATTCATAAGATAACAGTAACCATATATAATAAAGCAGTAACCAAACAATTATATGATAGTAACCAGAACATGATTTGATGTTTACCAAACATAAACATGTTGATCAAACCCAGTAACCAAACCCCACATTGAGGGAACAAATAATAAAGCCAAATCATAAATAACAGTACCAAAATATAATAAATCAATAACAAAAAAAATAATATAGTAACCTGAACATGATTTCATGGTAACCAAACAAAAACAACAAGTAAGACCCTAGATTTTATGAAATAAAAGTATTTGGTAAATGGTTAAATTGATAAAAGTTTAAAGTTAAGGGTGAAATGTGTAAATATTTTAAACTAAGCAAGTGGTTATAAAATATTCTTGTTGTCGGAGAATATTCGTTTGGTCGTGGAATATTCTTGTTGTCGGGGAATATTCGTACGACGGCGCAGCTATTTGTGGACCCCACAACGGAATAACTGTCGGATATAGAAAGCGACATAAATAACCTTTTTATAAAATAACGGCGTAGTTGTTACTGTTAGTACTGTTGAAATATCCGGTGGTTAAAATACAGTGATAAGCGGTGTTGCACAGTAACACACGGTATTGCACAGTATTTCGAATTATTGAGTCTTACGTGAGAATGCACTTACTCAATTATTGTTACAGTAATTACTGTTCAATATTTTATATTATTGACTCAATAATTGCTACATTGATATTTTATATTATTGACTCAATAATTATTACGTTGATATTTTATTGACTCAATAATTGCTACGTTGTTATTTTATATGATTGATTCAATAATGGCTACAGTTGATATTTTGTATTATTGATTCAATAATTGTCACTGCACAGTATTTCACATTATCAACTCAATAATTCATATTATTTGAATAATATTATTAGATAGCATTATTGACAATGTCTAAGGAAGTTCTGTCTAGAAGGGGTTATTTAATTGCGCGCCAGTAAGGAGAAGTCCTTATCGGAAGGCCCCCTCTTTCCTGGGAACGACCTGGTTGTCAATATTGTAGTTCTGTAATATTATTTGTGAATAATTAATTATTGATTTATATGATAAAGAAATATTTATTTTGTGGATATAAAAGAAAGAATTAGCGCTGATGAGTTTTTATCAGTATTTTGGTGTGAAAAATCATCTGTTTATGGATTTCGGATAATTTATGTTTGGAATTTGGAAAAACTTCCTTCTGCAAAGTTGTAAAGAATTAAATTCCCTATGAAAAGACATAGAATTTGTATTTTTCTGACAAAGGGGCTATTTATTATGAATTATTGAAGTTTCAGAAAATAAATATTTTTTAATGGGTGGGCCCCACTTTTGTTGAAAAAAATCCTTAGCCTTCAGGTGGCGGAAATTTAAAAAAAATAATATTATTTTATTAATTTAGTCTCCTTTGGCATCCTAAGTTTTTCCTATAAATAGGGTGCTTAGGTTAGAATTGAAAATCACACCAGAATCAGAAGTTTTCTCTCTCTATAATATCGAGCATATTTTTGTGAGTATTTCGATACTTTGAGTATTAGTATTCAGCGCAAGTTTCCTTCGGTATTATATCCGATATTCCAGTCAGAGGTACTATTCTTTTGAGGTAAGGGATGGTAAGAGATATTATTTTTTTCGTAAATGATGTTATTGCTTTCAATATCATTTCATCGAAATATTGGTATGAATTTTATTATGAAATTTTTACTTTTTTCGTCGAGGTTACTATTCACGTATACGACACTATTCACGTATACGACACTATTCACGTATACGGCACTATTCACGAATACGGTACTATTCATAAGTACTATTCACGAAGTATGATTTTTCTGATGAAATTTATACATTTTTATGTCGGGGTTACTATTCACGTATACGGCACTATTCACGTATACGGTACTATTCACCGAAAAATTAAATTTTCTTCTATTTGTCCAAATTGCCTATTAAGGTTCTTATATTTGATCGGATCCCTATTTTAAACTTTATTCTTGAATTTTACTCCACAATTGGTTATCATGTTGACAATTGGATCGTATTGTTCTTATTCTTATATATAACATTTTTATAATCCGGATGATGAAAATTCTCTTTGACTTGAGTGTAAAGATGAGTAGATTAATGGTATGATCATGACTATGGGTTCTCTTTGGCCAGTAGTGCAAAGATGAATTATTGACTGGTATGATCATGATAATTGATTTTACAATTGAATATCTTTAGCTTAAGTGCAAAGGTGAATTGATCAACATGGTTATAAATGTTGTTTCTATAAATTCTGAAATGATTAGATATTTATTTGAGATTTGAATATCTTTGGCCTGTAGTGCAAAGATGAACTATTGATGAATATCTTTGGCCTGTAGTGCAAAGATGAGCGGTTGATTTGTGAATATCTTTGGCCTGTAGTGCAAAGATGAAAGATTAATTATTGAATATCTTTGGCCGTAGTGAAAAGATGAATTGATTAGCATGATTATGAACAGAAACTATGATTTGGTATAACCATGATCTTTGGTGTTTCAGGTAAAGACAGGTGATGAAAGTTATTTTCGTCCTGGGTGCGAAGAGGAATTTAGTAACACAATTATGATTATGAATTATTCACATTATTGTGGACAGGAACTGTTGATTGATGTTACAGGAATAAAACATTGTTGGTGGACTTTTAACATGGAGATGATAATAGACATTATGGTCTATTTGACTCTTCTAATGGATTGCTCGTTCCACTGCAATTATGGTTGAAAAGTTTTATCATCTACCATATGTTATAAATCTCTGATTTATCACTGATGAAGACTATTGATAATTTAATTATCTTTAGTCATGATATTCTTTACTGGGCTATTTGTGATCACCCTTTTGCTTCACAATTTCTTTCAGGTAATAAGAGTGTGGCTGGGTCGAGCGGAATAACAGGGAAATAGAACGAGGGTCTATAACTGTTGAAGTTTTCCACCAAACAGTATGAAAATAATTTTATTGAAAATTTTAGATAAGTACGTCGTATTTTATACGTCATTTAACTGTTGATTTTGGTGACCTGACTTAGGTGAGGTGAACCCAACTTTGGAAGGGTGTTTTGTCACTATTATACAAGATGTCTAACCACATACGACTTCATGTTATCATAAGACATGGTTGTGCACATTCACTTGCTGATTATATCCATGAACACTACCTATATAATCTTGGAGTACGGTTAGAATATAATTCTCAGTTTGAGACAACAGAGATAATTATATGGCAAGAGAAGACCCACCATTGGAATGAACAAGATAGTAATCTTTTCGTTTTTCTTTGGGGTCTATTGGGTCAACCAAGGATAATTCTCGAGTCCTACGATATCTATTATAACATGGATGCATGGCCTCCCATATACGAAGGTTTCCTTGAGCATTTTCTAAATATTTTAATTCCTAAAACAGTTATTGACTGTACCTTTCTGTAACGTATTATTGATTTGGAGTATGAGCACTGTATTTGTATTGAACTCACAGTTTAATTGTGGTCGTATTTTGTACGACAGTTTAAAAGTTAGAATTTGAAGATTTATATTTAGAATTTTTGTTGAGTGTATTTCGTGGCGACCCATAATGGGTTGGTTGGATTGGACCTATTTTGGGGGCGTTACACAACATGTTCATCAAACCAAATTCAGGGAACCCATGTATACTAAACAATTACATAGTAACCAGAAGAATATATAAAAGTAACCAAACTCCCAATTTAATGGCACATTAATAGTAACCAAGTCATAATATAACAATAACGATATATGATAAAACAGTAACCAAACAATTATATGATAGTAACCAGAATATGATTTGATGGTGACTAAACATAAACATTTGATCAAACCTAGTAACCAAACCCCACATTGAGGGAACAAATAATAGAGCCAAATCATAAATAACAGGACCAAAATATAATAAATCAGTAACCAAATAAATATATTATAGTAACCTGAACATGAATTCATAGTGACCAAACATAAACAACATGTTCATCAAACCCAGTTCAGGCAACCCATGTATACTAAATAATTACATAGTAACCAGAAGAATATATAAAAGTAACCAAAATCCCACCTTAATGGCACATTAATAGTAACCAAGTCATAAGATAACAGTATCCATATATAAAATTGACCAAACTCCCACCTTGATGTCACATTAATAGTAACCAAGTCGTAAGATAACAGTAACCAAAACTTAATAAAAAAATTATCAAAAAGTTATATGATAGTAATAATAACATAATTTGATGGTAAACAAAACATAAACAACATGTACATTAAACTCATTTTAGGCAACCCATGGTTACATGGTAACCAGAAAAATATAAAAGTTATCAAAATTCCATATTGAGGACACAATTATAGTACCCAAATCATAATAGGACATTAACCAAAACATAATAAATAAGTAACTAAACAGTTATATGATAATAACCAACCCAGTTTTTAATGGTTACCAGTACAGAAACAACATTTACATCAAACCAGTCTAGGTAACCCATGTATAGTAAATAATTACATAGTAACCAAACCTCTATATAACAGTAACCAAAATTTCACCTTGAGGTCATAATAATGGTAACCATATCATAAGTCAACAGTAACCAAATCATAATAAAGACGTATCCAAACATTAATATGATGCTAACAATAACATAATTTGAATTAACACACCTTTAGACTTTTTTGTCTAGGAATTATTTTTTTGCTTTGAACTTCAACTTCAGTTTTAATTGTTTGGACGTCAAAATCAGACTCCAACTGCATTTCTTTCGACTTTGTATCACCGTGTATCACCAACTTATTACATTTCTTCCCCTTCCTCACCCTAGCATACTGCTTCAACTTCGTAACAGAATCATCCTCGGTGATTCTTTTTCTCTTTCCATCATTCTCCCTTCTATCAACCATCCTGTACAACACATACAGACAACACAAACAACAACAACAAATATTAAACCATATACATTACACTATTAAGTCAGATAATCAAACAGAAACACTCAAAACTCCATTGTGTTAACAAAATCATACATTACACTATTAAGCCAGATACTCACCTGTAACGATGAACCAACAACAAGTATACTATATTTCGAAACTCAGAGCTCCGACCAGTAACGAGAACCGAGTAAGTTCGACAATGAACAACAACTAAATCAGTATCGAACCGAGTAAGTACGACAATGAAGAACAATTAAACCTGTAACGATCACGAAAATAATAAACAAATCACCAGTACCGATCACTGTAGAAAAATAGAACACGGGTAGAAGAATGAAGCAATGGTTTTTAATATGCAAAACAAGGGTTACTAAACTGAAGAGTCCTACTCAAACAAATGATTAAGGCGGTTATCACGCGTTTCAAAAAAAAACCTCCCGACCGAAAATACGAAAATAACTTTCTAATTGGGACATTAATTTGCCATGTCAGCAAATCAATCCTAATATCCTCAATTAAATAAATTCTATTTGTAATAATTTTGTAATTAATTATGTAAAAATATGTTACTTTTGTAATTATTTTATTTATGTACTATTTTTATAATTATTTTTAAAAATGTACTATAATATGTAATTGTTCCAAAAGTAAAGTTCAAAATCTGTTTTTGACGGATAAACCGAGCCGACCAGCGGGTCTGGGTCGATTTGGCCACGTCCATCACCCAGTGACGCCAACTTTTGACGGACTCCATTTTAAACCGATGATCAAAAAGAAAAGGAAAAGGAACTAGATTCGTGTAGTTCTTAATTGGTTTGGAACTAGCTTACATCATCTTCTATACAACTAAAACCAAAATGACAAATTAAAATTTTGGATTGTCTCTCTATAAATATAAAATATGCACAAACACAATTGGTTTATTTTCTCTCTCTGAGTCATGTCCATTAGGCTCTCTGCATAAGGACTGATCGAATATGCCATTTAATGAAAATGGTACCCCGCAGACATTCCATTCTCAGAAACTGCTATTATAACTCGGCTGGATAATTAAATTCTTCAAATTTACAAGATCTCGCAAGCTTGCTTTCCCGTCTCGTACACTCAATTCTCCTCTTTCACCGTTCAGGTACCAAATTCCCCCCTTAATTTTTTTTTTTCTGTATTTCTGTGTTTGTTTTTTTTTCATTGTATTATTGAATGCTGAATAGATTATTCTTTGATTTGACTGTAATGGGTTATTTTGAAAGTTGTTGAAGAAATCATTACCGAGATTTTCCAATTTTCATCATCAATTGCGTTCGATTATTGAATCTGATACAACGAATTGAAGAATTGGGAGGTGGGTTTTTGTGGGTGGTGGCTATGGGGGGTTCTTCTTTGAAGAGGCAGCATTCTGGTACTGGTGGGTTGCTAGAAACTCTGAATATGGAGACAGTGAGGACAATTTTGACTCACCCATATCCGTACCCACACGAGCATTCTCGTCATGCTGTGATAGCTGTAGTTGTGGGCTGCCTGTTTTTCATATCTTCTGATAATATGCATACCCTTATACAGAAGTTGGACAACAACATTAAGTGGTGGTCTATGTATGCCTGTTTACTTGGTTTTTTCTATTTCTTTTCGTCGCCGTTTGTTGGGAAGACAATTAAGCCCAGCTATTCAAATTTCAGTCGATGGTAAGTTTGTTTGTTCTCTCTCTGATAATGTTGTGGTCTTATTTGTCAGTCATTTCATGCGAGAAGAATTCCATTTGCAAATTTTGTGAATATTAAGGATATATTTTTGTTCCATGTATACTCCTAAAAATAATAAGTTGTTAGTTTAGTAGTGCGGTGTCGTATGGTGTGATAATGAAATTATGATGGTAAAGTTAAGTATATTTTGTCATTTTATACTAATGTCATAAAAAGTGGACTTTTTCGTGGAACGAAGAAAAATTGGCAAATGAGACTCTTTTTTTTGTTGAATGGGAGGGAGTATTTATTTTGACACATTATACTATTGGGAATTATTGATAATTCAGAGCTGTTTTATTGCATTATAGGTACGTAGGCTGGATTTTAGTGGCAGCCGTGTATCACCTACCCAGTTTCCTATCAATGGGAGTAGATATGAGGATGAATCTGTCTTTGTTCTTGACAATATATGTATCATCCATTTTGTTTCTTCTTGTTTTCCATTTAATATTTCTTGGACTTTGGTATGTTGGTCTTGTTGCTCGTGTGGCTGGAAAGAGGCCTGAGGTCCTCACCATTTTTCAAAATTGTGCTGTAAGTCCTGACTGAAGACACCTCTTGTTCTAAACAAAATCTTAACTTTTAGTATATAATAATTATGGTCCTTTATATGATGATATTAATTATGTGTGTAGGTCTTAAGTATTGCCTGCTGTGTGTTTTATAGCCACTGTGGCAACCGCGCGATACTGAAAGAAAAAACATTTGAACGAAGAAATTCCAGTTGGTTTTCCTTGTTTAACAAGGAAGAGCGCAGCACATGGCTTGTAAAATTTATACAAATGAATGAGTTGAAGGACCAGGTTTGCTCATCTTGGTTTGCTCCGGTTGGATCAGCTAGTGATTACCCACTTCTGTCCAAGTGGGTCATATATGGAGAGGTTTGGATTATACCCATTTATGCCATCTAATATCATTTTGTACATACTTTGGAGGAGGATCTTATGCTGCCGCCTTTATATCCTCTTTTTATGTCATCTGTAGCTAGCTTGCAATGGCCCATGTCCCGGATCATCAGATGAAATATCTCCCATATATTCATTATGGGCCACGTTTATTGGTCTCTACATTGCAAACTATGTTGTGGAAAGATCAACAGGGTAAGTTGATGGATTTTAAAATAACTGCTGATAAGGTAGATCATATGGCTACTAACTTGTAATTTTATGGTGTATCGAATCTACAATCTTCTACCATTTTTCTGACTTTATGTTTTGATTATCTATATATATATTATATTTATATCTATTTCTATATATCTATCTAGTTATATATATAGAAATAAAACCTAGGACCAAGACGAAACTGCTTACTCTTCAGATAAATTCATCATGTTATTAGTGTATTTCCAACTTTAAGATTAATGCTGTGACGCCTTTATGTCCGTGTATTTTCAAACACTGGATATGGTGTTCACGATACTACCCATTCAACACATCTATCTATGCAATCTTAAAGACATAAATGTAATTACTATATTATTACATTACATCACAGTCTACTTCCCAGGTTCTAAGACCTTTACAAATACAAACTATCATATTATTTACAATATTACATCATTTCTAATATTAATAATAATACATAACATCTTCTATTCATTTACTTTTCCTTTCCATTTGTTCTTTCTGGAACTTTTAGATTGCTCTGGTTTACCTGAAAACATTTAATTTTAAGCAAGAGTAAGCAACTATTTGCTCAACAAGTATAAAAAAATTGATTAAAACAATATTCTTATGAATAGAATATTCTTTTTCTGAAAACTTCAACAACTGAACAAAAATTGTGAAGTAGCTCGAATAAATAAGAATAAACAAGATTCCTTCACTTTAACATCTTTAACATTTATGCTGAGCGGTCATAAAGGACCTTGAATGTTTTCTTCTTCTCAAAAAGGTTTTACAGTACTTCCAACTGTAAACCACCAGAACATTTAACAATCACAAAAACTGAAAAACATTCTATACGAGCATGTTAGGGGATCAACCTATTAAACTATATTGTGCACAACATTTAATTTTAAAGCGACTATATGTGCTTGCTTTAACACCACTTGTGCCTTGTTGGACACTACCGACTTAAAAAAAATTATCCCAGGTTGTTCATCTGAGACTTACATCAGAGTCCGCACCAACAATTTGGTTTGGATTAACTTTACTGAACATCAATTATTTTAAAGAATTATTCAATTTCTCATTTCAATATCTGTCTAACTGAAACAAATAGCATATAAATACTTCTTAGCACAATTTATGAATAAACAGAACTTTAAAAACATCAATAACATTTCTTCTCAATTGCACATAAGTGCGAAAATTGGCATGCAACACAATTTATATAATTCAACAATTTACATAGCTCAAGTACTTGCACAAACATATAAAATTTACAAGAAAAATAACTTGCAAAAAGATCAAAATACTTGCTCAATTACGTAAATCAAACAAGAGTTAGAAACTTTCCTACTATGCTTTTTACTGCTGACGCTAATTTGCTCTCTGAATAACCTACACATTTAATTAAAATCGACATACCAAATTAGTCATATTACGACTCTAGACATTGGTTTACTTTTATGTTAAATCATACTCTTTATAATCTCCACGATGCTCGTATTTTAATAATTGGAACAACGTAACAAACATCAAAAACATAGTACGGTGCCACTGCACTCGGAACAACACACTGCACATGGTTGTCGAGGCCAACGCTCGCTGCCCACACGCTTGCACGCCGCCCAGGCCCAGCCTTCCCGCATGCGCACACCCAGCGCTCAGCCCCAACGCCTGCCTCGGCCCGCCTGCAGCCTGCACCCACTTGCTGACAGTTACTGCAAGTGCAGCGCTGCTAGCCAGCACTGCTGCGTTGGTTGTCCAGAAATGAAAAACCCTAGTTTTTCCAATTTTCTGACAATTTTACCTATCTAATATCTTGCTTCAATTTTTCATAATTCACTCATTCGAAGTCAGAATGAGCTCGTTCTTTGGCCATTAGCTCATTGGGTTCATAAACTAACAAACCCCAGAAGGCCTTAATTTTTCAACATCGTTTATTAGCCAAACTAGTGGCTCGAAAATCATACAAGTTTTAGAGTTTCTCAAATTGACATGCTTTATTAGAAAATACCATAAATCATTCTTAACAGATTTTAACTTCGTTCCACTTATGTCGTTTACATGACTCGTAAGAGCATCTACTACCCTTAACAGAACTTAAAAACACCTTATACACAACAAGTTATACTTTTTCGAAAATCAGGTTATAACAATGTTCTTGTCCATCCTTCACGCTTGGGTCCTACTTTCATTCTCTTCCATTATCATGTATATTAACACATAATCTCCATCTTAACCACCTTATATCTTCGGATCCACCATGATTCTCCATCATTATCAACAAACTCTCACAACCAACAAGCGTAAAATAAAGCTTAAACATTGTTATAGTGTTAGAAGTTCATGAGTACCTTTTTGGTTCTCTTCTTCTTCCATTTTGCTACAATTGCTAGCTTTCCTCTCCTTTCTTCCTTCCTTCCAAATTTCCGAGCTCTGTCTCTTAGTCTATCTCTCAAGCTCTCTTGCTCTTATGCTTTCTCACTTGATGAAAATAAGGTGAAGTTGGGAAGGATGATAGTTTGGTTACTTATAGACAAACTTTGAAAGAATTATAAAGTTGCCTCTCTAGTTTGGTCTTTACTTAGACAATCCCCTCATCTTCTCTTATTCTTGATAGGCTCCACCTAATTAGCTTAATCATCCAATCAATTAAGCTAAAACAAGGCTCAAGGCTAAATAAATTGGGTGCAAAAGTCTTCACACTTATGGAGGATGAGATGGGCATTAAAGGTTGCTTGTTGCCCCCTTCTTTTTGCCAAAAATGGAAAGTAACCCTTGACCCCTCCCATAGGCCATCATGGCCGAGTACTCCTCCCTTGGCTCATTTATTTTTTTCCCTCTTGGACCAACCTTGGGGTTGGTTGATTGGCTTCTTGCTTTGGGCTTCTCATTGGGCTTCTTGTTGGGCTTGTTCTAGCTTGACTTGCTACCTAGGTTGGGCCTCAACACACACATACTTGGGGCTTCTCAATCCATTCTCTTGGACTCTTCCTGTCTTCCAATTGGCAAGACATTAGGGCTTGCTTGACTAATAAATATATAACATACATATATTTATTAACTCATTACATTTGCACAAAATAATTTTCAATAAAATTTTATTTTATTAAATAATTATTCGTAATCTTAATTACAAGGCTATAGGCTATTCACAATCGTTAGAAATGCTATGGTAGAGTTTACATTTTAGATGGTTTAGAGAATATTCTATTTTCTCAAGTTTGAAGAATTATGGAAATATTGTGTTCATGATATCAAAATATATATCTCTTTTGAAACTTTCAAATCTTGTTGTATTATGTTCCATTCCTAATTTTTTGCTGATATTGGATGATTGATAGATGGGCTCTTACTCACCCTCTTTCTGTCAACGAGTATGAGAAGCTGAAGAAGAAACAAATGAAGCCTGATTTCTTGGACATGGTTCCATGGTATTCAGGGTATATGTTCTATATCTCTTTATCGCTAATTTCTTTTTACAACTTTATTGCTAGGTTGTTAAGTTAGTATATCTTGTTGGCTCTGATGATCCTATATTTCAGGACATCAGCTGATCTATTCAAGACAGTATTTGACCTTCTTGTATCAGTAACCGTATTTGTTGGACGATTTGATATGCGAATGATGCAGGTATAAAGTTCCCCCTACTTTTTTTTCCCTTAACTTTTTAGCAAGTTTATTTTGATAGCAGATCGAGGTAAGTACATTAAGTGAAATTTTTGTTGGATTATTATAACAAGTGTACGTATTGTGGTCACATATAATAGTATAGAACACTGAAATGATGACTAGGTAATGTACATATAATGTGCTTTATCTTGAACAACTTGTATGCATATCTGTATTTTGTATGGGCTGCTGAAAGCTGTATGTGATGAAAGTTGTATGTAAAAATAAACCTGATTCTTGAACCCATTTCACGCTTATGTCACGATGTAATGAGGAAGAAAAGATTGCGAATCTGATCTAATTTATTGTACTAGATTAGTTAATATGTTGGCTAATTGTATTTTTGGAAACACTGGAAAAAATCATTGGCTTATCTTTATCTATCAAGCCATTAAAAAGATTCACCAAAAGAAAGAATCAAATCAACTATCTGTTTTGTGTAAAGCAACATCGAGTAACTCTTAATATAGCAGTAAAAGAAAGAAGTGACGGTGGAGTGATTCATTATAAGGAAAAGCACTTATCATCCATTGGATATTAGCGGCATCCCAAAAACGTCTGTCAAAAATGGCTTTCAAGTTATCTCCCTATTTAGTGAGCAGAGAGGGGCTGTATATGGATGTGGTGATGGTGTTAGTGATAACATAAGTTTTTTCTTTCTCCCTGTACCATTTGTTTACATGGTGTTTATGGAGGATTTACCCCCTTTATGGCGTTTTTCTAACAAAAAGCTCAACAATAGGTATAAGTGCAAAAAACAGACCTGATGGCTGACAGTATGTAAGAGGCAACAAATTTGCCAACAGTTGCAACTTGGGGCGAGCAGTGGATTTCAACTTATGGTTTCCTCTGATTTTTCAGTATTCATACTGTATGGGCAACTTATTATTATTTTTTTGTCTTGAACAGAGTTTGATAATGGAAATTATAAGAGGATCATCTAGTTGGATTTAAGTGCACAATCTAAAACCAATAAGAACATTGGCCTATAACTACAGCATTTTGATAACTAGTACACCACATAAAGCAAATCTGAAAAAATATTGAGTTTGTGCGACTCTAACATAGATAATGATTATGTATAAATTTTCTGAAAACCTGGGGAGGTGGCGTAAGCTGCTTTGGTCATTATGTGTGTCTACCCATGCTCTTCTTAAGCAGTTAATTTGTAGTTATTTTAAATGATACAGAAGCCTCTAGTGAAAAAACAATGACAAAACCATTTGGCATGAAGTTTCTTGTGTTGACGAGTTCGGAAAATGGATTTTTTAAGTCAAATACTCCTCTGATTAGTGCACCAACAACGCATTGATGAAATTGTGTCATTGTTGTAATGACTTCTTTTTCTTTTCTATTGTACCCATGCCATCAGGCGGCAATGAGCAGGGTTGAAGATGGAGCTAAACAGGATGATTTGTTATATGATCATCTTAGTGAAAAAGATGATCTGTGGTTCGATTTTATGGCTGATACAGGTGATGGTGGAAACTCATCCTATAGTGTTGCACGTCTTCTTGCTCAACCTTCACTTCGTGTTCGTTGTAGCGATTCTGTGCTCAATCTGCCACGTGGAGACCTGCTTATTATTGGCGGTGACCTTGCGTAAGCTCAACATTTTGCTAATTTTATTTTGTTTTAAATATATGTATAGGATGTTGAAGATTAGTTTTTAAAATTTGCTTACTGCTTCCTAGAACGCATTTAAGAGTCTCAACCGTGCAAGTTGCAAGCATGTTAGAATTTTGAATGATGTTGTACTTGACATACGTGAAAGAGTGGATGTTGACCTTCCTTCTGGGGTGTGTTTATGAAATTTGAAAGGAGAATGAACTGTATGTAATTTATTTGAATGATCCCCACTCAAAATATATAGTATTATAGTCTAGTTGCTATCTTATTATAATTACTCCTGGTAAAATTTCTATTATGAATGATTTGAACTAGAAATTGACTAATTGAATGTCTCATTTTTAAGGTTTTTGTTTATCAAAATAATAAAAAAAAATCAAAGATACTCAATTCTGTTTAACAATTAATTACTATATTCGCAAATTGGGATGCAGTTGCCGCAACGAATACAACCTAGTAGCAAAGTGTGCTGTGACATATGAAGGGAGAGACCTTAAGTGTTAGAAATCAACAATTTTGGGATGTACCCCTGAAGTAGCTTCAATTAGGTGGTTGTACATCAATAACTAGTTGTGTAGTGGCAATAAAAACATGTATATCATTATGTATATCTAAATAGATAGATATATAGAGGGAGATAACGAGAGAACATATGACAGCAGAGCTCTTTAGCCCATGCTTGATACCGATTAGAAGAGGGGGTCACATATATACACGATATACTTATTTAACTAGAAAACGGTTCTCCCTGAATGGCAGCAATGGGTATTCAGAAAAACTTGATGAGGGCTGTGGTGTCTTGTCTCTCTTCCTCTGTCCATTGCTTGATGTAAAACATTAAGGCTTAAAATTATGTTCTCTTATAAGAGTTATAATGATCCATATTCTTTTCTTTCTTTTTGATGAAATATATGAAATTTATGTCGTGATATATATTTTGTATTTTCCCTAAAAAATTACTAGAATATATAAGCATTTGCAAGTTTATCTTAATCGAAGAAGTTAACCTTGTATAAAATTGCTTCACCCATTTATTATAGTTGAGTATTCAGTCTTAATTCAAGTAATGCTAGATCAATGGTGGTCAATTATTTGGTTTTCGTATAGGTATCCTAATCCGTCAGCATTTACGTATGAGACACGGTTCTTCCGTCCTTTTGAGTATGCTCTTCAGCCTCCAATATGGTATAAGGATGAGCATATAGCTGTGAACAAACCAGAATTACCTTCTGGGGTATCTGACTTGAGTCACTATGACGGGCCTCAGTGTTTTGTTATTCCTGGAAACCATGGTTAGTCTTCTTTTTTGTCTTTGACTTCCTCTTGAATTCCCACTTTCCCCACCCTGAAAATTGAGTTCCACATTTGCTAGTACTTGTTTGATCCTGTCTACCCACATTAGTGATCTATTTAAAATTTCTTTCCTCTCCTTGGTATTTTAGTGATGATATGGAATAGTTCTTTTTGGTTTTACAGATTGGTTTGATGGACTTCAAACCTTTATGAGATACATTTGTCATAAGAGCTGGTTGGGTGGATGGTTTATGCCTCAGAAGAAAAGCTACTTTGCCATGCAGCTACCTAAAAGGTGGTGGGTATTTGGTCTTGATCTAGCTCTACATGGTGATATTGATGTTTATCAGTTCAAATTCTTCTCCGAGTTAATAAAGGAAAAGGTATTTTTTCTCTACATTCTTTTTTCAGTTGTCATATTTTACAGTTTAATCTTAGGAGTGCCACCAACATCCAAACAATGGATGACATTGGGGAGTGCGTCTGCATCACACAAAAATATGTGAGATTGTTAATTCTGATATGTCTTTATCATGTATAAGTGTATAACAGGAGGTTCTAAAATGTAACCATCTTTTTTGTGGGTTAACATACTAGGTTTGAGGCTATAGTATATTGTTGAGGAAAATAATAGTGAAGTTGTTTCCTTCTGGATGGAGGCAAGTCTTTTCCACTGCCTTGCACTCAATTGCCATGATCATATACTTGAGCATGTGCACGATAACAATGCCGAATACTGCATTCTTTGAGAAGGCTGTTTGTGATGTTTAACTAAAATTATTAAGACTGTAGACGTTTATTAGTTCTTTTTTATGCATTCTTGCCTATTCATTGACATCAACGGTTTGTAAGGACTACAATATTATATTATATGAATTCAGATTTCAGAGTTCAGACTACCTGATCCGGTGTTTGTTTCCTGCACTTTTGAGTCAACTACGGGATTTCTGTTTTTGCTATTTACCTTTTTCTGGAATGTATTTTTATTAAAATGTTTGTTTCCTATAACCTTTATTGATATTCTGTGGTTGTTTTGGGGGAGTGATGTGTTGTTTAGGTTTGTTTAATTTGCCCGTACATGGTTGATTCCCACCCCCCTCTCTTTTTTTGGGTTGAAATTATGTTTTGAGGAGTTGTCTCCAGTAGTAGGAAAGAAATTACGAGAGATCTTCTGATTAATTCTTACTGATTGTATATTCCCTTAGTTTCAAATTATAAGATCTTTTGAAAACCAATTTGAGATAATTTCCAACTTTGAATTGATATAATTTATTAGCAATTATGAAACAATAAATTATATAATCACTAGTACTTTTGAGATAGTTTATAATATTTATCATTCTATTGACTAAAACTAAATGAACCAATATCAATTTTGAGTTTAAAATTATCTTAAAGTTGAATTGACTTCAAAAAGTCAATAATGATCTTATATTTTGGAATGGAGAGAGTATAAGATAAAGTGTTTTAAGTAGTATTCAATTTGCTATGTCATTAACTGTCTCGTATTATATCTTTCCACTTCCACTCTTATTCGTCCATTTCTGTCTCTTCTTTTCTCTTACACATTCAATCTAATAATCCCTTCCATTTAGTAATAGAAGATAATAAATGATCAGTTAATATAACAATTTTCTTTTCATCTTCATCATGTCAACTTAAATACTTGGAGCTAGTGATCAAGTTCCATCATCCGAGTGTTAGGTGAAAAGTGAGAGCAAAATGTCATAATTATACTTTTCCCTTCCACACTAGCTTCTGGGGTCTTCTTTTCCCATTTATCAAGTGGAAGCTTTTCTTTCCAGGTTGGAGATAATGATTCTGTGATAATTGTGACACATGAACCAAATTGGCTTCTTGATTGGTACTGGAATGATGTCACCGGGAAGAATGTCTCGCACCTGATATGTGACCATTTGAAGGGAAGGTGTAAACTTCGTGTAGCTGGGGACTTGCATCAATTTATGCGTCATTCATATGTTCCATCAGATAAGCCTGCTTACGTGCAACATTTAGTTGTTAATGGCTGTGGTGGTGCTTTTTTGCATCCCACCCATGTCTTCAGTAACTTCAACAAATTATATGGGGCCTCCTATGAAAGCAAAGCTGCTTATCCTTCTTTTGAAGATTCAAGCAGGGTAAAGAACTCGGTCTCATTAAATTTCTATATTCCTTTCTAATTTTCTTCTCACTTTATCCAGTTGCTGTTATAATGTGCTTATAAATTTGTATGCAGATTGCGTTGGGAAATATATTGAAGTTCCGAAAGAAAAATTGGCAGTTTGATTTCATTGGTGGTATCATATACTTTATATTAGCGTTTTCTATGTTTCCACAGGTGAGCTTCTATTTACTTTCTTGTAGATTCCCTTCGTCATGCCAGGACACTAGGCTTCAAATTTCTTGATTTGCCTCAGACAATTAGGATATTATCATTTTCTCCTAGGTAGACTTTTGGGACTTTATATGCATCTTAACAAAAAAACTCTCTTCCCTTTTAACTGGCTCTATCTTAGATTAGGTAATTAGAGTGCCTTACCATAAGTAATCTGCAAGTTTCCATCCCACCTACAGACGCTGACTATAATTTTTCTCCTCCTAGTGTAAGCTGGAACATCTCTTCAAGGATGATACATTTTCTGGTCATCTCAAGAGCTTCTTTAGCACTGTGTGGGACGCTTTTATGTACATGCTTGGACAATCTTATGTATCTTCAGCTGGTACCTTATTATTGTTAGCAGCTGCAATCGCATTCGTACCCTCCAAAGTTTCTAGGAAAAGAAGGGCAATAATTGGGATTCTTCATGTTTCTGCGCACCTGTCTGCAGCATTAATTCTCATGATGCTTTTAGAAGTGGGTGTTGAAACATGTATCAGGCATAAACTATTGGCAACTTCAGGTGAGATTTTTGTTTTCATTTAATTGTGGACGAGTGAGATGTCTAGTGCTCATGCAATATGTATTTTGTGTTGCATTTCTATGTGAGCTCGCATATTTATTGAATGTATATGTTATTTTAGTATTTTGCCTTTTATGCTTTTACTCTCTCTTTTCCAATATGGATGTCTTACTTTAGGATGGGGTCATGTTCCTAGCTTCTTTGTTGTCTTCAACGATGGGTTCTTGTGGTATGATTTTGTGTTTAGATTTACAGAGGGACTGTAGGGCTGCCCTCTTTAAGGGTTTTATGATTTTCCATTTTCTAGTTTGGAGGACTTCCTCATCCTTTTTTATCTTTTTTGAAATCTCTCTATTCTAATGATATCTTTTTTCTTTTCTATCATAAATTAATAAATTATGCTGTGTTTGCCAAAAAAAAACCATTTTGACCTTTTGAAATCAATCCGCGATATCCTAAAATTTGAAATTGATGCGAATCCTTTTAGTTTTAAAATCACAATTTTTGTAACTAATGGTACTTTTTAGTTAGTTTACAATAATTACAATTGTATTAACTAAAATCAAATGAGTTCATATTAATTTTTAACTTTAGGATTTGCAAATTGACTACACAAAGTCAAATGGGACTCTTTGACGTTCTGAACCCTACTCTGGTAATGCTTTAATGGGCAAACGGTTTTTGTGGAAAAGAGAGTATTTTATTGTTAAAAGAAGAAATTTTATTAGAGAAGAATGAGATTACAAATTAATGGGTGATCAAGAAGTCTGCAAAAAAGAAATAAGTGGATAATGAATAAATCCCAAGTGGAAGACAGCCCCCAACCCCTTTAAAAGTCTGGTATAAGAATTTCCTCAATGAACCAATTGCCAAAACCCAAGGAAACGCATTAAAGTCACCAGACCCATAACAAGTGATGGTCACATATTGATTGCTGAAAGCTGGACATTTCTCTATGGCAATAGAATGACGAAAGACGCACAATGTGCTGCAGGACAAGGGTGGTACCACTTTTTTTGATTCATGATGGAGGATATTGAGGTTTAAGATTTATGGAAGGGGTAAAGAAGGGGTTAGGGTTTAAGGCTTGTTTATGTACTTGAGACAAACAAGTTTGAGGGATATTATGGCCCTGAACACTGCACGAGAACAGCACCTCATGAGTTTTTTTTAAAAAAAATAACATTTGTTTTTCCCATCTACTTATCAAATCTCTCTAAATCTACAGTAGTGTGTGAGCAATCCCAGCTCATTAAAAACTGCCTTTATATACTCCCAAACTGCTGCAAGAATTGATTCCATCAGTATATCACAATGCATATTAACCTGCTCTTAAAAATTCTGTTAAAGAAGGTAAAATTATTTGTCATGCTTTGAAATTGGGTCTTGGATCAGATGGATTTCTGTGCACAATTTGATTCACATATATGTTAATTTTTCAATGCTTCGAGGAAGCTAGCAGGGTCTTTAATAAGATGCCTCATAGGAATTTCGTATCTCAGACCACCTTGATTTGTGGGTCTTCTCAGTGGTGATTAGTGGATGAAGCTCATGAAGTTTTGAGTTGAATTGATGATAGGAGAGGAATTTTGTTTCTTGGAATGCCATGATAGCAGCTTATCTCCAGAGCAACTTTTTCTCTCCAAAAGCTTTAGTTGATAGGAAAAATATTTTGGTTTTGTTTTGTGGGTTAGGTGCGGAGGATTGGTGGCGTGGTAAGGTGGTGATAGAAGTGGCTCGTCTACTGAAATAATTGCAGTGGTTGTGATGACTTCGTAAGACGAGTAGATTAGATGAGAGGTTGTGGGTGGTAACAATATAGCAAGAAAGGAAATGACTAATCTAAAGGAAAATAGTCATGTCTTAAAGACGCAAGGAAATGACTAATGACAATAGATGAATTTTTTTCCCTGTTAGGACCAATTAAAGACATGATTCTGGAAGTCAATTATGCAAACTTTTCACAAGGAATAATATGTATCAAAGTGCAACTTTGTGTAAACTTTAAGGGCGCAAAAAGTCCTTTTCGCTATTTGTGTGTACTTAGTAGACCACAAATGTGGATCCTATCATAAAAGATAGAGCTATTGAGAAAAAGATTTATAATATGTATATGATACTTGAAGACATCGTATGTGAAAAAGATCAATAATACTTGAGTTATATGAATAACTGAATATAGCGAGCCACCTTTGCATTAATCTGCCTTCGAGTTGCAACTTGGTTGTGGCAGGCTGGCAGGCATACGGAAATGTTAATTATGGTAGTGGTATTGAATATTATGATCTATAGTTGTTTACCATTGTGGTATAGACATGAACTAATAATTGTAATCTCATTTCAGGTTATCACACTTTATATGAATGGTACCGATCAGTGGAAAGTGAGCATTTTCCAGACCCAACTGGCCTTCGGGACCGTATAGAACAGTGGACATTTGGTCTTTATCCAGCATGTATTAAGTATCTCATGTCTGCATTTGATGTTCCAGAGGTGAGAATTATTTCCTTCTATAAACATGCAATGAGTTCTTTACTTTTTTCTCTTTTATGTGTTTGTTTTTCTGGAATGTACCTAACGTGTGAGCAATAATCAGGTCATGGCTGTCACAAGGAATGATATGTGTAAGAACGGGATGGATTCATTTTCCCGAGGTGGTGCTGTTATATACTATGCTTCCGTATTCCTTTATTTTTGGGTCTTCTCAACTCCTGTGGTTTCTCTGATTTTTGGAAGCTACTTGTATATCTGTATTAATTGGATTCATTTACACTTCGACGAAGCATTTTCCTCACTCCGCATTGCTAATTACAAGGCATTTACGCGCTTCCATATCAACCGCAATGGTGATCTTGAAGTTTTCACTCTTGCAGTCGATAAGGTAGAAGAAATGCTGGGTTATATTTGTTTTGGTTCTTAATGTAGAAGTCTAAATAAGGGTTATTAAGTTGCGATGATTATCTAATATACTGACCAGAACAACCATCCTCTTCCCCCCCACCCCCGGCGTGGCCGCCGCACACACAGACGGAAATACACTTATTTAAACCGTAGTTGCTGGCTTTGATATTGTTCTGGCTAGCGTTACAAGGTACTTTTGTTAACCTAGCAAACCACATACCAATACTCAATTTTCGTACTAAAATATTTCTTTGTTATTTTGTCCATAGTTGCACAAAATATCAATAGTCTAATTTAGTATTGGATCTTCAAAGTTCAAACATCACATTTGTATTACATTATTTATAGAACGATTAACTTTTTGATTCGACTAAAATCTTCAACAAAACTTAATTTTATTGCTTTATATTCGAAGAGAATCCTAACCATAAACACCTAATACAAAACTACCCTAGCGTACCGCGTTTTAGCTTGTGCAGCGTACGTGTACCAGTATCAGTTCCATGAACTGAAACGAACTGCGTTCCAGGTAACAATGGTTCTGACAGTTCTGTTATTTTGCCTGCTCTGGTGGTTTTAGAATAGGTTCAGCAAATGGAGAAATTTGGAGTGCATTTATTACTTCCTGTTATTTATTGATAAAACCAATTGAACCGACTCACAGGTTCCGAAGGAATGGAAGCTGGATCCTGATTGGGACGGAGAGCCAAAACAGCCAAACCACCTCAGAGAGTATCCTAGCAAATGGAGGGCAGCTTCAACTCAGCAGGACCCAGTAAGCACCGTTCGGGTTGTAGACCACTTTGTAATTCAACAAACAGTGAAATCCGACACACAATCAAGTAATGGGGAAGTTTCTTATTCATCTGGGATCTCGTCTCCCTCCTCGAGTTATTCTTAGATCTAGTGAAAGAAAAAGAAAAGACGGACGTAGAAAAAGCATACATGTATCCTCTCGAGAGTATTGGATGGAGATTATTTAGTTGCAAAGTGCACCTCGTTCCTTTCTAACCCATTTGTTCTACACAGCATGTAAGAATTTCAGTCGCACTAAACTTGTAGCTGTAAATATTTCGACTGAACGTTGTAGCTGTAATCATTCGAGTTTATTAGGTGTTTGTTCCCCTGTAAATTATAGCGGGTCATTTCCACAATTTTTTGGTCGATTGTCCTGTATCTGGCCGAGATATTGTGAGAAAGTAGATGTTTAGATTTTTAAACAGGCTGGCTGCTAATTGGATTCATGTTCTAGTATGCAGCTCTTAAATGGAAAAATTCTATGTATATAGTAAAGCTATTTTATTTTGGAAACTCTCTCTCTCTCATTGTTTTCTTCTGTTTGCTCGAGGAAACTGTGGATAATCTGTTTGTTAGATGTGCTTTAGCAATGGTAGCTTGGTTTGGGTATGGCTGGGTTTGTCGATGAAGCTCTTCTGGGTCTTCGATTTTTGATGCAGTCTTTGTTTGAGTAGTGCTAGAGACACAACTTAGTCTACAACTATTTTATAATTTATCGATGTGTCATACTCCACCTAAGCATATTGATGAATAAATTGTTTTAACCCCACATAAAATCTGAGGTGGAGTATGCCACATCAGCAAATTATAAAATAGTTATAGATTAAGTTGTGTCTCTAGCATTATTCGTCTTTCTTTATGTGGAACTATAGTAGGATGGGTGAGGAGTAATGTTCTGAAAGGTGCTAGAAGGGAGGCTGGCGGCCGGGGGGTTAGGCGGGATTTTTTATTTTAAGTTAATTTAAAATTTTTATTCAAACAAAACAATAATATAAAACAAAACAATTTATAATAAAGATAATAAAGGCCTTTGCTTAAAGTTCAAACACATATCGATATTGTCAATGTCAAAGTTTAAAAACAAATATGCAATTGCTCAAAATTCAAATATATCTTTAACGTATTAGTTTTATTCAAGATTGCTATTAAATAATAAAATTTAAAATTTTAAGAATTCAATTCAATATTAAAACTTAAGAAACTAAACATAAATTTAAGAATTATATTGTATTAAACTAAATATTACAAATGTATCATCGTTTATATAATTTGAAGTTGGTACAAATTCAAAAAATTACAACTATAATAAAATTATCTGTTTTGACTTGATCTTGTTCATTTCTTGTTGTGATTTGATATGCTACAAACTGCATTATGAATATGGTAAATCATTAGAAAAATAAATATATCAAAATCTGATTTGGGTAGTTATTAAAATAAATAAAAAACCTCTCCGCCTAGCCTGCCTAGGCCTCGCCTAATTTTCTGAAACGATTTTTTTGCCGTCTTGGCCTAGGCGAAGCTCCAGAGGGGGGCCTAGTGTGCCTAGATGAGGCGCCAGGGGGACCTAGAGCCTAGGCGCGGCTTAGGCGGAGATTTTTAAAACATTGGTTTGGCAGTTTTTTTTCTAGAGGAATTTTTTGGCCGCCAGCAACGGGGCCTAAGCGGGCCTAGACGGGTCTAAGCGGATTTAGGAGAGAATTTTTAGAACACTGGTGAGGAGCTTTTAGGCTTAGAATGATTTATTGTGGCTTGCCTTTTCTTTTGGGAATTTGGCTCCATCAAAATGATGTTCTCTTTAGAGATTGAACTCTTCACTGTGTTTCTGGGTTTTGGATGGGAAAAAAAATAAGAATGAAGAACTTAAAATTATTATAGAAAAACATAAACAGAAAATTTATAAATTTGCTTCGTGTTGTTGTTGAGTTTATAAAGGTGAAACGAAAAAACCTTCAGTTTTACAATTAAATTACTAGTTTACCCTTATATTAATTTTGTATATATACTTGCAATGTAGAGGGTATTATGAGAGTTGAATATTTGCTCATGTTATTTAGTCTTCTGTGTATATAAATCCATTCAAACGGAATACTTTCTCAAAAAAAGTGTTCAAGTTTTTCATCGGTTTCTTTTATTTTTTATTTATTGAAAAACTCAATAACAAGATAATTGAAGAAAAAACTTTTGTTTTCCATCATCCTCTTCTTCTTTTTTTCGTCTACTTTAAACCTCAGAAAAACAATGATAATTGAATTTAGTTACTCTTTTTTTCTTTTCTTTTCTTTTTTTCGTCTATTTATTTAGTTCTGGTAATTTTACTCCACCTTGGTGGTTTGCTACGAGGATAGACAACACTATATCCCTATTAACATGTTTTGGTATATGGAGTTAGCATAATGATTCATGAAAGGCTGTTGCAGATGTTTTAGACACATGCTCTAATTCTTCTTCTATTGGCATGGGCTATATCCCTGTGTTGGTGCTCAGCCTTACATGTTGAACTACAATCACAAATTAAAAATAGATGTGTATAAACACACACACACACACACACACACACACACACACACACACACACACACACACACACACATATATATATATATATATATGATTTGGCTCTCTAGCAACCATTAGGGTAAACCAAAAATTAATCGGCTATAACGACGGACAAAATTGTCGCTATAGCATAGAAAATCGGCTTTCTATGCTATAACGACGGTTTTGTTCGTCGTTATGATCGGTTCGTTTTTGGTTCACTCTTTTGAATTCGCTGGAGAGCCGAACCGTATAAATATATATATATATATATATATATATATATATATATATATATATATATATATATATATATATATATATATATATATATATACAGTCCCCTTCAGTTGAGGGATCCCTCAAATAGTGTTATTTGAGGGATGGGTCAACAACCGTTGGATCTGTTTGTGGTACGTTGGGTTTATGTGGCTGAGATTGTTTTATATCTTTTAACCTTTTTTCACACACCTGACCCACCACAAACAGATCCAACGGTTCCACAAACAGATTCTACGGTTGTTGACCCATCCCTCAAATAACACTATTTGAGGGATCCCTCAACTGAAGGGGACTATATATATATATATATATATATATATATATATATATATATATATATATATATATATATGATGACACTAAGTTTTTTACACAATTTTTTGATTCTTAGATTTGAACACTCTTATTGCCAAGATTAAAACTGATTTTTAATTTATACATTTTATTCTTTGTATAACAACCTATATGAATGCATATATTATCATAATATTGGTGATAACTAACCAAAACTTCACTATAATCTTATACAAATGATGTGGAAGCAAGTATGTATATCTAAGCAGTTTTGGTTAGTTATCCTCAATATTATGATAATATATGCATTCATATAGGTTGTTATATGTAAGACCCCGAATTTTATGAATAAAGATTTAATTTTATTTATATATTATTTCGAAATAGTAAGGTATTGATTTGATAAATGTGAAAAGTTATGGGTGGAATGTGCAAATATTTTAAAATAAGCAAGTGGTTATAAAATATTCATTGTTGTCGGAGAATATTCGTTTGGTCGTGGAATATTCTTGTTGTCGGAGAATATTCGTACGACGGCGCAGTCATTTGTAGGCCCCACAACGGAATAACTGTCGGATATAAAAAGCGACAGAAATAATATTTTTATAAAAATAACGGTAAAACTGTTACTGTTAAACTGTTAAAATATCCTGTGATAAAAATACAGTAATACGCGTTGTTGCATAGTAGCACACGGTATTGCACAGTATTTCGAATTATTGATTCTTATGTAAGAAGACACTTACTCAATTATTGTTACAGTAATTACTGTTCAATATTTTATATTATTGACTCAATAATTGTTACGTTGATATTTTATATGATTAATTCAATAATTGCTACCGTTGATATTTTGTATTATTGATTCAATAATTGTCACTGCACAATATTTCACATTATCAAATCAATAATTCATATTATTTGAATAATATTATTAGATAGCATTATTGACAATGTCTAAGAAAGTTCTGTCTAGGAGGGGTTATTTAATTGCGCGTCAGTAAGGAGGAATCCTTATCGGAAGGCCCCCTCTTTCCTGGGAACGACCTGGTTGTCAATATTGTAGTTCTGTAATATTATTTGTGAATAATTAATTATTAATTTATATGATAAGAAAATATTTATTTTGTGGATATAAAAGAAGAAATTAGTGCTGAGGTGTTTTTATCAGTATTTTGGTGTGGAAAATCATTCGTTTGTGGATTTCAGCTATTTTCGGTTGGGATTTTGAAAAAACTTCCTTCTACAAAGTTGTAGAGAATTAAATTTTCCATGAAAAGGACATATAATTTATATTTTTCTGATAAAAGGGATATTTATTATGAATTATTGATGTTTCGAAAATAAATATTTTTTTTAAATAAAATGGTGGGCCCCACTTTTGTCATTGCTTGGAAAATGCTGAGCTTTTTTTTCAAATCAAGAGTGGTGGGCGTATGAAGGCCGCCGGGAGCAGAAAGTCTATTTTGGCATCCTAAGCTTTTCCTATAAATAGGGTGCTTAGTTAGAAATAAAAATCACACCAGAATCAGAAAATTTTCTCTATAATATCGAACGTATTTCTTGTGAGTATTTAGATACTTTGAATGTTGATAACAGTGCAAGTTTTCGTCCACATAATATCCGATATTTCAGTCAAAACTACTCTTCGATTAAGGTAAGGGATGTTATTTTCTTTCGTAAATGATGTTATTCTTTTCAATATCATTATACCAAAATATTGGCATAGATTTTATTATGAAATTCTTACTTTTTTTGACGGGGTTATTATTCACGTATACGGCACTATTCACGAAAAAAAATTAAATTTTCTTCTATTTGTCCAAGTTGCTTATTAAGGTTCCTATCTTTGATTGGATCCAAGTTTTGATCTTTATTTTTGAATTTTGTCCACAAAGTATTATTATGGAGTATTTTTGAAATTGGATAAATTAAAATACGAATCCTTAATCTTTGTCCTTTATCTCACTGGATTCGTTATTTATATTATTTTTCATCATCCTCAGTTCTAAATGGTGATATAACTGAATATCTTTGGCCTGTAGAGCAAAGATGAATTATTACCTGATGAATATCTTTGGCCGTAGTGCAAAGATGACAGGTGTTGAAATGAACATGACCACTGGTGATACAAATGAATATCTTTGGCCTATAGTGCAAAGATGAATATTTGATTCGAGATGTATATTGATTGATGTTACAGGGATAAAATATTGATGATGGACTTTTAAATCATAGAAGATAGTAGACTTCATTCTCTACTTAACTCTTCTAATGAATTGTTATTTCCGCTGCGAATATTGATCTAAAACTTGTTGTCCATAATATTTTATCTGAATTGTTGAAGACTAACGATAATTTATTTTTCATTATCTTAGTCATAATATTCTTTACTGGGCTAGTTGAGCTCACCCTTTTCATCTATTGTTCTCTTCAGTAAATGAGAATGTTGCAGGAACTAGTCGGGGGATAAAGTGATGGTCCGAGTTAGAGCAGTAGTAGTCCTCACTATTTCTGATAAATAGTGTGATAATAATTGTAATGAGGACTTAGTTTGAATGTTAATATTTTTTATATATTTGTATTGACACTCACAGTTGTGTGGTCGTATTTTGCACGACCGTGTGATATAAAAGATTGTGTTTGAATTCTGTACCATGTATTTGGCGACTCAGAATGGGTTGAGTTGACTGGACCTATTTTGGGGGCGTCACATTATACAAAGAATAGAGTGTATAAATTAAAAATCAACTTTAATCTTAGTCATTAAAAGTGTTCAAATTCAAGAATCAAAAAATCGTGTAAAAAATTTAGTAGCATTGATCCGCCCTTATATATATATATACACACACGTTCGGGCTGATACATAGGAAATGGTGGTTATAGAGCTTAAGTGGGCAACAGATCGATCTTGCACTGTCCATATATAGCAAAATCTAACAATCAATATTTTAAAAACAAAGTATGTGTTACGAAACAACTCAACTATAATTAAGAATATTGTCTTACGGAAGGGAAGTTGCCTTAATATTAATTCAAAATTGATAAATTTTCCCTTTCGTAACAACTAACACAGTATCGATCAAGGCCTTATTTTCTTTAAATCCCAACCTTTTTTTTTTCTTTTTTTTGTAAAAGAGAGTAGTAGGGTTTATCAATATTATGGTTCAATATCAAAACAAAGAGGGTTATATATATTATCATTTGGATATTCCAGTAAATTAAACAGACATACACCAAGTTGAAAGAATTAATAGTCTCTCTTTGAAATTCATATAAATTAATGAATTAATAAATAATCACAAGAAAAAGAACTTGTTCTTCTGATTGACTTCTTCAAAAACTTCAACCTTAATTCCAAACGAATAATAACATTTAGTGACCACGCCCTCTAGGGCTAGGTCCAGATGCTAACCTCCCCAGCCAACATGCCATGGATTTCTTCGCCTGTT
Organism: Panax stipuleanatus; assembly: GCA_020205555.1. Lineage (NCBI taxonomy): Eukaryota > Viridiplantae > Streptophyta > Magnoliopsida > Apiales > Araliaceae > Panax > Panax stipuleanatus. The sequence goes on along the minus strand of JAINUT010001399.1, from coordinate 11,342 downwards.
CGTACATGGTCGGATAAGTTTCAAGGTGACTAGAACCTGCAAAATCCTCCATTAAAACCCTCCCACCATCGACTCGGCCGCCTAATTGGCTCATCAAAACAGCAAAAAACAGCACCAAAAACATCAAAATCGCACTCGCTTTTTGGAAATTCATGGCCAGGATTGATTGGAATTAATCGAGAAATTTTGAGGGAGGGGGGGGGGGGGGTAGGGTGGTTTTATTTGTTTTTTGGTGGTGAAATGTGTGAAGGAAATATGCATAGGGTTGGAGTATTTATAGTGGGGGGTGGTGAGGGAGTTGGCTAAGGGGTTTGAATGAAGTTGGGTTTACTTGAATGGCGGTAGGGATAACGGTTACGTGTTGACTAAGGAAACTTGACATGGTCATGCATGATTTATTGGAGTATTTATTAGTTCAATTATTCTATAAAAGAGAGTTTTTTTATATAAAAAAAAATTCATTGATATAAAAATTGACATAATATCATCAAGTTTGTGATCATAATTTTATTATTCTGTCAATATTGATATATTAAAAAAATCTAATTATTTTTAAATGCAAATAATGAAACGAAAATATAAGCTTGATATTTGTAAATTTGATAAATGAGACTATTTTTATATATAGAGATCATTTGGGAGTCATACAAGTAGGATACTAAATTGGCTGCCTGATCTTTTACTTCTTGTCTTTGAATGGACTGCAACAAAATTAGAACTTAGTCCAATTGCCTAAAATTAATTTCCAACCTGGGGTGCTGGACTAATTCACACTACTTATTCCCTGCAAGTAATAAAAACCTTGTGCAAGTTTTCCTTTAACTCTTAGTGCACAAATAAATCTAAACACGTGCACATACGTACATGCACAATATATATATATATATACACGGTCCGGATCTTAAGTTTATCTTTTATCCAACAGACCTTGCTTATCCCTCTTTAACGACGGACCGGGCATAGTTCGATCCGTCGTTATATATACAACGGTCGTCTGGACTAATTCACACTACTTATTCCCTACAAGTAATAAAAACCTTGTGCAAGTTATTTCCTTTAATTCTTAGTGCACAAATAAGTCTAAACACTAATTCACACTACTTGAATGGCAGTAGGGGTAACCCGGGGTGCTGGACTAATTCACACTACTTATTCCCTGCAAGTAATAAAAACCTTGTGCAAGTTTTTCTTTAATTCTTATATAGTGCACAAATAAGTCTAAACACGTGCACGTACGTACATGCACAATATATATATATACGGTCCGGATCTTTAATTTATCCTTTATCCAACATACCTTGCTTATCTCCTTTAACGACGAACCGGACGATAATTCGATCCGTCGCTATATATACAATGATCGTCTGGACTAATTCACACTACTTATTCCTGCAAGTAATAAAAACCTTGTGCAAGTTATTTCCTTTAATTCTTAGTGCACAAATAAGTCTAAACACTAATTCACACTACTTGAATTGCAGTAGGGATAACCTGGGGTGCTGGACTAATTCAGACTACTTATTCCCTGCAAGTAATAAAAACCTTGTGCAAGTTATTTCCTTTAATTCGTAGTGCACAAATAAGTCTAAACACTAATTCACACTACTTATTCCCTACCAGTAATAAAAACCTTGTGCAAGTTATTTCCTTTAATTCTTAGTGCACAAATAAGTCAAAACACGTGCACGTATACATGCACAATATATATATATTGATACACGGTCCGGATCTTAAGCTGACCATTTATCCAACATATCTTGCTTACCTCCCTTTAGCGACGGACCGGGCGATGATTCTGTCCGTCGTTATATATACAACGGTCGTCTGAGTTTTTAGCGACGGACAACATATATACGATTGTATATATAGCGGCGGACCGAACCGTCGCCCAGTCCGTCGCTAAAGAAGGGTAAACAAGGTATGTTGTTGAATAAATGATAAGTTTAAGATCCAGACCGTATATATATATATATATACACACGCTTCAGTAAATTAAGTTTTGATCATGTAATATTGTAATGCTAGGTGTATATACAAGCGTTATTAAAATAAATATAATTTTTTCCAGCGAAAATATTTCATTAATGATTGGTCATGATTATAAGCTCAATCGTACGTGTTTGCATTGAAATTAAATTCTACATATAATTATATTACGGTGTATTCTTTTTTCACGAAATTTAATTACTTGAATAAAGTATAAAACTCAACCCATGTAGGAGTTTTAAATTTTGGTTACATACATAAAATACTCCAAAGTTGCAAATCACAAATGAATAGTGTACGTTAAGAAATGGTACTGATATATAATATCATAAAAAAACTAACATGCTTAGTATTATTATTTGATTATATATATATATATATATATATATATATATATATATATATATATATATATATATATATATATATATATATATATATACACTTCCTTTAGGCTACAGTTGTCTCAACAAAACCCTATTATTTTTATAAAATTATATTTATTAATTCAACTTTAATATAATATATATACAAACTTGTACTTTAGTAATTAAAATCATTCCATTTGCAATGTTTTGCTACAAAGAATCAGTCCAATATATATATATATATATATGTACCCAATTAGCCGTACAAATTTAGAATTAATCATATGCCTTCTGTCTCAACTCATTAATTTCTTTCTCAATTTCAGATTCTTGAAATGGAAATAAAATAAATAAATTAGTGTAGGTTAAAAAAGACTAAGACAAATAATTAATGGTAATTAATTCAATTAAAAACAATATATATATAGTTACGGCCGCAAATGAACAAAAGGAATATTACATGTTATGATAAAAATAATATATATACTTCAAATTATTTAGCCTAGAGACAATTTTAATTGAGTAAAAAAAACAGAGTAGGATCTTGCCAATTAAAAAAATATACATATAGATAGATATATACACACTCACTTTCAGATAGTTATCATATAATATATGAATTGACGGTTTTAAGGAAACAAAAGAAATGGCCTGCAAAGAAGGGTAATTTAGTAATTTTGTATATTTTCCATCTTGAAAATGTGAAAAAAATAGTAAAATCACTATTTCCACATATATTTTTGATATTTTCAGATGGCTTCTCACATGAAGGTGGAACTGGTATGCTCACGTGAGAGAAGACAATGTGAAAATATCAAAAATACATGTGGTAATATCAGTTCTCAAAATTTACTCCATCTGTTTTACGGAAGTAGTCCCACTTTGTAAAAATAATTAAAAATTATAAAAATTACAATAGCTTCTTTTTATTAATAGATAATATAACATAATACATCATTGAGAAACAATTGTGCTAAAAAAAAGTTTAGGAAACAATTTAACAAAAATATGACAATTTAAAGTGTTGAATCCGACTAAGATAACTAACCCATATGAGTTAATGGGGTTTTACTTTTGATACAAGTAAAATTGCGATGAAAATTAGCATCATTGGCCAGGGTTTACCCAACAGAGGAGGTGAAAAAGTCAATTTAGATCTCATGATTGCTCACTCTTCTATTGATTTATAACAATATATGCATATATGCTGTGAAAAATTATATATTCTATTGTTGTTCTTGCAGAAGTTTATATTTAATGATCTTTTTGCTTATTTTCTTTCTTTTCTGCTTTCCTTTTGTAAAAATGTGTCAAACATGGATCCGATTATCATGAAGTTAAATTTATGATAAGTTGGTCAATTGATCAATGTACGTAGAGAGAGATATCATCTCTCACCTGCGTGTCAACACCAATTGACCAAAATTAACTTCATGCTAACCACTCATGTGACGCCCCCAGAATAGGTCCAATCCACCGAACCCATTCTGAGTCGCCAAATACATGATACAGAATACAAATACAAACTTTTATATTAAACGGTCGTGAGAAATACGACTACACAAGCTGTGAGCTTCAATACATATCGCATATAATATGAAATATAAACGCTCAAATTCAGTCCTCATTAATTATAATTATTATCACACTATTTTACAAAAATAGTGAGGACTACTACTGCTCTTAACTTGGCCCATCACTCTGTTTCCCGACTAGTCCTGCAACATTCTCATTTCCTAAAAAGGACAATAGAATAAAAGGGTGAGCTCAACTAGCCCAGTAAAGAATATTATGACTAAGATAATGAAGAATAATTTATCGTTAGTCTTCAACAAATCAGATAAAATATTATAGACAACAAATTTTAGATCAACAACTGCAGCGAAAACAACAATTCATCAGAAGAGTTACGTAGAGAATGATGTCTACCATCTTCTATGATTTAAAAGTCCATCATTAATATTTTATCCCTGTAACAGCAATCAATATATATCTCAAATCAAATATTCATCTTGGCACTACGGCCAAAAATATTCATTTGTATCACCTGTGGTCATGTTCATCTCAACACCTGTCCATCTTTGCACTACGGGCCAAAGATATTCATCAGGTAATCATTTATCTTTGCACTACAGGCCAAAAATATTCATTAAGTAATTATTCATCTTTACACTACAGATAAAAGATATTTAGTTATATCATCATTTAGGACTGAGGATGCTGAAAAAATAATATAAATAACGAATCCAACGAGATAAAAGGACAAAGATTAGGGATTCGTAATTTAGTTTATCCAAGTTCAAGAATACTCCATAATAATCAATTATGGAGCAAAATTCAAGAATGAAGTTCAAAACATAGATCCAATCAAAGATAGGAACCATAACATACAACTTGGACAAAGAAAAGAAAATTTAATTTTTTTGTGAATAGTACTGTATTCGTGAATAGTGTCGTATACGTGAATAGTAACCCTGACATGAAAAGATAAAAATTTTATAATAAAATTCATACCAATATTATGGTAAAATGATATTGAAAAAAATAACATTATTTACGATAAAAAATAACATCACTTACCAGAAAATAACATCCTTTATAAGAAAATAACATTCCTTATATCAGTATAATACTCGATCTGACTGGAATATCGGATATTACGATGAGAGAACTTGCACTGTTATCAACACTCAAAATATCTAAACACTCACAAGAATGCTTGATACTATAGAGAGACAATTTTTTGATTCTAGTGTGATTTTCATTTCTAAACTAAGCATTCTATTTATAGAAAAATGCTTAGCACACCAAAGCTGAATAATATTAATCCTACGGATGAAAACTTTGAAAAAGAAGATATCAGCACATCCATTTTGGAAAATCAAATCCTCAGCAAAATCACACCAAAAGAAAGGACAGTGGGCCCACCAAAATGTTTTAAACATTTAGCGCAACAAAAATCAATTCAGATCCAATTTCAGAAACTTCAATAATTCATAATAAATAGTCCTTTTATCAGAAAAATACGAACCTTATGTCCATTCCATATGAAATTTAATTCTCTACAACTTTGTAGAAGAAAGATTTTCCAAATTTCGAAACGAAAAATGACCCAAATTTACATACGGATGAACTAGCAGGCTACAATTTTTCGGACGAAATCTTCCGCTAACCAACTTTGGAAAACCGATTTTAGTATTTACAAGGACAAGTGGGGCCCACTCATTTTGGAAAAATCTTCCACCAAAATGTGTTACATGTTTTTGTTACCAAAAGCACCAAAAATAATTCAGATCCAATTTACTCTCTTCCTCCTCAATTTATTCATATATCATTAATTTATTATAAAAATATCACCATTATTATATTATTATATTATCACATTATACAATTATAATATAATATTATAATAATATATTTGAATGAATTATTTGTAGGGATTTCAGTACATAAACGCAGCGGAATTTAAAAAAATTTCGAAACCCTAAAACAGGATCCATGCGAAAATATATTAATTCAGAGGTTTAGATTTGTTTTATCGATTATCCAAGCTTGAATGGGGACGATGGAAATTCTGAAACTGCTTCGAATATTCAACGCAATCCAATGGAACTACGCCCCTACAGTATCCACACGAACGCCCCGCGAATCGTCACACGATCTGCAACAAAGAGAGTCGCGGTACTAGCCACCAAGGATCAGAATTTTCTGAAGCTTTTCTCTCTAGTCTCTGTAAGAGCGACTATGGTTTTGGTTATGATGATTACCTTAAAAACAGCTTATATATCATATATATAGCAGTTAAAGGAATTATCCAAAACCTAATTCAATTAGAAAAGTAAAATCCGAATTTATATATATTATATCTTAATTAAGTCTTATTTAATTAATATACATATATATAAATTATCCTATTAATTTAAATATTATCAATCATATTGACATATTTAAATCCTTACAATTTAAATTAATTATCTTTTAATTACATTCTAAGTGTGTGACCCTATAGGTTATTATTACGTTGGCAATAATTTTAAAATTGTGACGCCCCCAGAATAGGTCCAGTCAACCCAACCCATTCTGAGTCGTCAAATACATGGTACAGAATTCAAATACAAACTTTTATATCACACGGTCGAGCAAAATACGACCACACAACTGTGAGTGTCAATACAAATATGTAGAAAATATTAATATTCAAACTAAGTCCTCATTACAATTATTATCACACTATTTATTAAAAATAGTGAGAACTACTACTGCCCTAACTCGGACCATCACTCTGTCCCCCGACTAGTTCCCGCAATATTCTCATTTCCTGAAGAAGGCAACAGATGAAAAGGGTGAGCTCAACTAGCCCAGTAAAGAATATTATGACTAAGATAATAAAAAATAAATTATCGTTAGTCTTCAACAATTTAGATAAAATATTATTGACAACAAGTTTTAGATCAATATTCGCAGCGAAAATAACCGTTCATCATCAATATTTTATCCCTGTAACATCAATCAATATACATCTCAAATCAAATATTCATCTTTGCACTATAGGCCAAAAATATTTATTTGTATCATCAGTGGTCATGTTCATCTCAACACCTGTCATCTTTGCACTACGGCCAAAGATATTCATCAGGTAATCATTCATCTTTGCTCTACAGGCCAAAGATATTCAATTATAACACCACTTAGGACTGAGGATAATGAAAATAATATAAATAACGAATCCAGTGAAATAAATGACAAGATTAAGGATTCGCATTTTAGTTTATCCAAGTTCAAAAATACTCCATAATAATACTTTGTGGAGCAAAATTCAAGAATATAGCTCAAAACTTGGATACAATCAAAGATAAAAACCTTAACAAGCAATTTGGACATATAGAAAAAAATTTAATTTTTTCGTGAATAGTGTCGTATACGTGAATAGTGCCGTATACGTGAATAGTAACCCCGACGAAAAAAGTAAGAATTTCATAAAAAAATTCATGACAATATTTTTGTATAATGATATTGAAAAGAATAACATCATTTACGAAAGAAAATAACATCCCTTACCTCAAAAGGATAGTACTTCTGACTGGAATATCGGATATAAAGCTGAAGGAAACTTACACTGAATAGTAATACTCAAAGTATCTAAATACTCACAAAAATACGCTCGATATTATAGAGAGAGAAAACTTCTAATTCTGGTGTGATTTTTAATTCTAACCTAAGCACCCTATTTATAGGAAAAGCTTAGGCTGCCAAAGTAGACTTTTTGAATAAAATAATATTATTTTTAAAAAAAATTCCGCCGCCTGGCGGCTATCAAAACATCAGAAATTTTCAACAAAAGTGGGGCCCACCCATTAAAAAAAATATTTATTTTTCGAAACTTCAATAATTCATAATAAAAAGCCCTTTTGTCGAAAAAAATACAAATTCTATGTCCTTTTATAGAAAATTTAATTCTCTACAACTTTGTAGAAGGAAGTTTTTCCAAATTCCAAATATAAATTATCCGAAATCCATAAACGGGTGATTTTTCACACCAAAATACTGATAAAAACACATCAGCGCTAATTTCTTCTTTTATATCCACAAAATAAATATTTTCTTATCATATAAATCAATAATTAATTATTCACAAATAATATTACAGAACTACAATATTGACAACCAGGTCATTCCCAAGAAAGAGGGGGTCTTCCGATAAGGATTTCTCCTTACTGGCGCGCAATTAAATAACCCCTCCTAGACAGAACTTCCTTAGACATTGTCAATAATGCTATCTAATAATATTATTCAAATAATATAAATTATTGAGTTGATAATGTGAAATACTGTGCAATGACAATTATTGAATTAATAATACAAAATATCAACTGTAGCCATTATTGAATCAATCGTATAAAATAGCAACGTAGCAATTATTGAGTCAATAAAATATCAATGTAACAATTATTGAGTCAATAATATAAAATATCAACGTAGCAATTATTGAGTCAATAATATAAAATATTGAACAGTAATTACTGTAACAATAATTGAGTAAGTGCCTTCTCACGTAAGAATCAATAATTCAAAATACTGTGCAATACCGTGTGCTACTGTGCAACACCGCGTATTATTGTATTTTAACCACCAGGTATTTCAACAGTACTAACGGTAACAACTACGCCGTTATTTTATAAAAAAGTTATTTCTATCGCTTTTTATATCCGACAGTTATTCCGTTGTGGGGCCCACAAATAGCTGCGCCGTCGTACGAATATTCCCCGACAACAAGAATATTCCACAACCAAACGAATATTCCTCGACAACAAGAATATTTTATAACCACTTGCTCATTTTAAAATATTTGCACATTTCACCCATAACTTTTCACATTTATCAAATCAACACCTTACTATTTCAAAATAATATATAAAGAAAATTAAATCTTTATTTATAAAAGTTGGGGTCTTACAACCTCCCCTCCTTATGAAATTTCGTCCTCGAAATTGACGTACGTACCTGGTATGTCGAAAAGGTGAGGATACCTCGCTTTCATTTCCGATTCCAACTCCTAGGTCATTTCCTCAATAGCATGGTTTCTCCACAAAACTTTAACTTGAGGTATAATTTTTGAGCGTAGGACATGCTCCTTCCTATCCAAGATCTTGACAGGTACCTCCTCGTACGTTAAATCTTCAGCTATCTCGTCTGGTTCTAACTCAATAATGTGGTTTGGATCCTTCACATATTTACGTAACACGGATATGTGAAATACGTTATGAACACGAGACATGCTTGGAGGTAAAGCGAGTCTATAAGCCACATTTCCTACTCGGTCAAGAATCTTAAATGGACCAATGAATCGTGGGTTGAGCTTTTCTCTCTTGCCAAACCTCGTAACTCCTTTCCACGGAGCAACACGTAATAACATATGGTCTCCAACATTAAATTCCACGTCCTTTCGATGAAGATCCGCATAACTCTTTTGTCGATCTTGTGCTGTTTGTATACGTTGTCGGATTATTTGGATCTTTTTCGTAGTCATACGTACTAACTCCGGTCTCAACAATGTTGCTTCACCCACCTCATCCCAACAAACTGGAGAACGACACTTTCTCCCATACAACGATTCGAATGGAGCCACACCTATACTTGCCTAATAACTGCTGTTGTAGGAGAATTCCACCAATGGTAAGTACTTATCCCAACTCCCTTTGAAGTCCAGAACACAAAGTCTCAATAGATCTTCAAGAGTTTGAATAGTTCTTTCCGATTGTCCGTCCATTTGAGGATGATAAGCCGAATTGAATCGTAAATCCGTGCTCATAGCTTTCTGCAAACTGATCCAAAATCGTGAAGTAAATTTGGGATCACGATCCGAAACTATGGATACTGGCATGCTATGCAATCTCACAATCTCATTCACGTACATATGAGCAAGACGTTCAAGGGAATAAGTCTCTCGTATCAGCAAGAAATGAGCAGACTTGGTTAACCTATCAACAATAACCCAAATTGCATCTATGCCTTGAGAAACCTTGGGAAGACCCGTAACGAAATCCATCGTAATATGTTCCCACTTCCATTTTGGAATTTTCAGTGGTTGCAATGGACCCTTCGGTACTTGATGCTCCGCCTTTACACGTTGACAAGTCAAGTCAAATATCTTGAAATAAACTCTGCGATCTCTCTCTTCATATTGCTCCACCAAAATGTATATCGAAGATCACGATACATTTTAGTACTCCCAGGATGGATTGCAAACGGTGTGTTGTGTGCCTCCATCATGATTCTATGCTTCAAGTCAGAATCGTTAGGGACGCAAAGTCTGGAGTTGACTCGAAGTATTCCCTCTTCATCGATTCTTGCTTCTGGAATGGCACCTTCTTGCACTTTCTTCTTCATCTTCATCAGCTCCGTATCAGTAGCTTGAGCAGCTTTAACTTTATCAATCAAAGCTGGTTCTACGCGTATACTTGACATCATCGCACTCGTTCCCACATATGATCTTCTACTCAACGCGTCAGCTACCACGTTCGCTTTTCCAGGATGGTATTGGATGGTATGATCGTAATCTTTCAACAACTCAAGCCAACGTCGTTGCCGCATGTTAAGTTTCTTCTGAGTGAAGAAATATTTGAGGATTTTATGATCCGTATAAATCTCCACTTTCTCTCCGTACAAGTAATGTCTCCAGATCTTCAACGTGAAAACGACAGCTGCCAACTCTAGATCATGAGTAGGATAATTCCTCTCATATTTTTGAGTTGTCGGGAGGCATAGGCTATGACTTTCCCATGTTGCATGAGAACACATCCTAACCCTTTGCCCGAAGCATATAGATAACAAATCCATCCGAACCAGATGGTATTGTCAGAACAGGTGCCGAGATAAGTCTTCTCTTGAGCTCTTGGAAGCTCTTCTCGCAATCCTCGCTCCAAACGAATTTTGTATCTTTCCGAGTTAACTGAGTTAATGGAGTAGCGATTCGAGAAAATCCCTCTACGAACCTTCGATAATAACCAGCTAAGCCCAGAAAGCTTCATACTTCGGTCACCGACTTAGGTTGCTCCCAGCTTTGTATTGCTTCAATCTTCGTCGGGTCAACAGATACTCCACGTTTCGATACCACATGCCCAAGGAATGCTACTTTCTCAAGCCAAAACTCGCATTTCTTCAGCTTGGCATATAGCTTGTTCTCACGAAGCTTTTGAAGTACCAACTTCAAGTGGTGCTCATGATCTTCACGGCTTCTAGAATAGACGAGAATGTCATCAATAAAGACAACAACGAACTGATCCAAATATTCCTTAAATACACGGTTCATCATATCCATGAAAGCAGCAGGAGCATTAGTCAATCCAAAAGACATGACTAAGAACTCGTAATGCCCATACCGAGTTCTAAAAGCAGTCTTTGGAATATCCTCAGTTTTAATCTTCAGCTGATGATATCCAGAACGAAGATCGATCTTTGAAAAGAACTGTGCTCCTTGCAACTGGTCGA